>PVLC010033957.1:0-17182 GCA_004027655.1 Graphiurus murinus | reverse complement strand
ACTGCAAAAAAATAAAAAAAAAAAGAAATAGAGCTAGAAGCTGGGCGTGGTGGCGCACGCTTGTAATCCCAGCATTCGGGAGGCTGAGACCGGAGGATCCGGGTTCGAGGCCAGCCTCAGCTATCTAGTGAGGCCCTCCACAACTTAGTGAGACCAGGTTTCAAAATAAAGAATAAAAAATAGGGCTGGGGGTGTAGCTCAGAGGTAGAATGCCACTGAGTTCAATCCCCAGTACTGCAAAAAAAAAAAAAAAGAAAGAAATAGAGCTAGAGGTGTAGCTCAGAGGTAGAATGCCCCTGGGTTCCATCCCCAGTACCACAGGAAAATAAAGAATAAGAAATAGAGCTAGAGGTGTAGCTCAGAGGTAGAATGCCCCTGGGTTCCATCCCCAGTACCACAGGAAAATGAATGAAAGAAGCGTGTTGAAGAAATGAGTGGCAGTGTCCATCACCCGGCCTGGCGTGGCTGCTGCTCTGCTGACAGCCCCTCCAGAGGGCCAAGGTGCGTTCCCTTCCGCCTCCCACCCGGGCTCACTTCCACCTGCCCAGAGCAGCTTTGGAAAGCTTTCTCTAACCTGTGGTTGCTCCGGCCCCTGGACAGCTGGGTCCTTTTGGCCCTTCTACCCGTGCCCGGGGCCCAGGTACCTTTTCTGTCTCCCGGCTGCACTTGATGATGAAGATATTGGCATAGATGTCCTCCACGCACATCCAGTTGGACAGGGACAGTGTGGTGTCGGTCCACACCCAGTCCATGACTGCCCGCAGCTCCACCAGGAAGGGCACCATTCGGAACCTGCCAAGGCCAAGGTCCCATCAGGGGGTCCTGCTGCAGCTGCCAGGGGCCAGCTAGCCCGGCTGCCGCCTGCACCTCGCTCCTGAAGACCCGCCGACCACACTCACCCCTGGAAAAGGAAGAGGTTGAGGTGGTTGTACTTCTTGGTGAGGAAGTTGCCGAGGATGCGGGTGGGGTAGCCACAGCGGATCTGGTAGGCGGACAGGGCAAAGTAGATGCACTTCACGAAGTACCACAGCTGGGCCACCACGTTCTGGCTGAACATCCTGCGACAGGGTGGCGGGGCGGTCAGAAACAGGGCCCAGGCACCACCCCAGCAAGTCCCTGGTGCTGCGCGCGCACCTCTCGGTGACGGCCGGCAGAATGAAGAACATCCAGAGGTGGATGGCGAGCACCAGCACCACCTGGAAGGCCAGCTTGCCCAGCACGGTCTTGCGCAGGTAGAGTGCACGGTCCACCACCATGGTGCTGAACTGGATCAGCAGCATCACCAGGAAGGCCTCGGGCACCTGGTTGTCCGACAGGGAGGACGTGATGTCCGTGGCCGCCGAGTGCTTCTGTAACAGGAGAGCGCGGGTCAGGGCGCCGGAGCCCAGATCCTGCTGGCCGCGGGACCACACCGCCAGTGTCTCGGCCCAGCTCACCCCAAAGGCCCAGAAGCCAAAGATGATGATGATGAAGTCAACAACGTCGGCCAGGAACATGAGGACGTAGACGTCGGTGGCCGCGCGGTACTTGGTGTGCAGGATGTCATGGAAGAAACGCCGCAGGGGCCAGTATATGCTCCGGGTCCTGGGGGAGGGCGGGCTCAGCTGGGTGCCAGGCCTTGGGGTCCCCCCCCCCACCAGGCCAGGGTCACTCACAGTGACAGGCAGAAGCTCTGCAGCCTGCGCCCGGCTGCCTTCATCCTTTCCCGGGAGCGACTTGGCTTCTTCCTCCCTGTAGCCTCTTTCTCCTCTCCGTCTTCCTCCTCCCCGTCCTCGGCTTCTGCAGAGAAGTGCCCCTGACTGACCCCCCGGGGACTGGCTGGCACCAGGCTCCTGACCCCGAGAGGCTGGCATCGCTCCACGTGAGCCCAACAGACTGGCCATGGCCGCCTGGCTGAGGTCACTAGCCAGGGAGCAGTTGAGCCCTGTCACCTCGTGCTGGGGGACAAGTTCTGCAGCTGGCATCCAGGCAGCTATGAGCTCCGTTTACCCCCTGAACCAGAAGCCCACAGCCCAAGGTGCTGCCCTGGAGCCCAGGCTGCCCTGTGCCAAGCCCGCCTCTCTGGAGTGGGCTGTCCCTGCCTCTTCCACCTCCCCAGAAACGCAGCTGGGGCTGGGGCTGGGCTCAGCCACCTCACCAATGGCCGCTGCTCCTTTGGGTGCCGGACTCTTCTTTTTCCTCCTAAAGCGCAGGCTGATGCGCTTCGTATCCTGGGGCTTGAGGTCCACTTGGGGCTCCGTGGCCCCGTCCTCAGATTCGACCCTCGTGTCCGCCTGGATGTGGCCCTTGGTTGCGGCCTCCCCCGCCTCCTGCAGCCCCATGCCTGCCTGGGTCGGGGCTTCCAGCGGGGTCTCTGGCCCCTGCGTAGCCTCCTGGTCCTTCCTGCCGCCCCCGCCCTGCTCCTTGGAGAGTGGATCCTCCTCGTGGTCCCAGAGGCCGTAGCACTGCAGGAAGGCAGGGAGGGACGGTGAGGTGGCCGCCTGGTCCAGCCTGGCCTCCCGGGCCGGGGGGTGTCTGCCCGCCCCCGGCCTCACCAGCAGCTGCGAGCGGTGGAAGAAGAGGGCCATGAGCTGCACGAGGTCGTACTTGACGTAGCTGTCAGTCTTCTCCAGACCCAGGATGCGCGGCGGGAAGTAGGGCTTGTTCTCGTTGCGTCGCAGCACTACGTAGCTGTTCCAGGGGAAGAAGCCAAACTGGAACAGGTACTTGGTGACCACGGTGACCTGCAGGACAGGAGGGGTCAGCTCGGGCCAGGCCACCGCGCCCCGCCCAGCCCAGCCCGGGGCTACCACCGCCCACCTCAGTGAAGACGATGGCCGTCATCCAGAAGCGCTTGCTGGGCCTGGGGATGGACAGCATGGCCCACAGGAAGACAAGCACCGGCAGCACCAGGGAGGCGGCCGAGGCGGTGACCATGTGGTTGAGGATGATGATGAAGTAGCACAGCAGCTCCGAGTGCGCGGCCACGCACTGGTACACGGCCCGCAGCAGCCGCAGCGCGCGGCCCTGCCCCGCCGCGAAGCGCTCGGCCTCCTCCAGCTCCGGGATGGGCAGGCACCTGCGGTGGGACCACAAGAGCTGGGGAACAGGCCTGGGGACCGGGCTCCGCCCTGGGGACCTGGGCTCCCACCGCACCTGTTCAGGAGCAGCTCGCTGGCCGTGCGCGTCCGCGTGCGCGCGCTGGGCTGGAGCTCCTGGGAGCCGTGCAGGGAAGCCCCGGCCTCGAGGTGCTGCATGTCGGAGAGGACCTCCTCACTGCCACTGCGGGTGTTGTAACCGGTGCTCAGGGGGCTGCTGGCGACATCTGTCAGGCTGCTCAGCGGCTCCTCGGCCCCCAGCCCACTGCAGGAGGGGAGCCAGGTCACACAGGTGGCCTCCTCTGCAGCTGGCCCCGGGGACCTGGGGGGCAGAGGGTGCCCCAAGATGGGCAGCAAGGGCTGGGAGAACTGGGTGGTACTGCAGGCTAGGGACCCCTGAGGAGCTAGAAGTGAGCCCTTGCTTTGGGACCGAGCGCAGGCAGGGAGGGGTTTCCTGGCCGAGCGCAGCCCCTTGGGCCCTGCACCCACCTGGACGCCGTGCTGGGTCCGTCCCGGGCCTCCAGGGGGCCAGGCAGCGCGGCCTCAGCCTCACTCAGGTACAGCTGGTCCAAAACGCTCCGGTCCACCTCTCCACCCTGCGGACACGACACGGGCTCTCAGGGCTGCTGGGCCGCCGCACGCTCCTGACACACAGTGTGGGGCCAGGTGACCCAGAGCGGAGCGGCAGCGGGTGTGGGCACGGCCTGGAGGAGGGTGTGGGCTGCAGGACTCACCCGCAGAAGCTCCTGCGTGAGCAGGTAGCGCTCAGCACGCAGCACGTCGCTCATGGTGCGGTGGTGCCTTGTGAACGTGCACAGCCAGCGCGTCAGCCCGTCCACCGTGGCCTGGCCCAGCACCCACAGGAACTGCACCATGCTCAGCACCCGCTGCATCACGTGGCTGTGGCCTGCAGGGACAGCAGGAGGGGCGCTGCAGCAGCGGCCAGCCAGAGAGCCCCCACCCCAGCCCGTGGGGCCACGCACCTGCCACCTTGTCCTCCGGGGCCTCTGCCGGCTCCTCCTGGCTTGGGTCACCTGCTAGGTACAGGGGGCAGGTCAGCGCCTCGCGACTCTGCGGGTCCCCACCAGAGCCCCTGCGCAGCTCACCGGTTGGCAGTCCTTCCTCCTCTGCCTGCTCCTGCTGCGCCCGGTCCCGGCGCTGCTGCAGCACCGTCTGAGCATTGGTCACCCAGGCCTGGTAAGCCATCTGCAAGCCAAGCCCCAGAGTGAGGACCCTGGCCCCCACGGTCCCTTCCCAGATGGGGACCTCCACACCCGGTGCCTCCTCTGGAAACAGGGTCCCTAGGGCCTGTGGAGGGAGGACCGGCCTGTGCAGCCTGCCCCACGCCTGTCCTTGTCACTCTATGTGCCAGCGCCTCACACTGAGAACCAGGGCCCCAAAGACGGGCCAGAGGCCCCTGCTGGCCTGGCCCCAAGACCCAGGAGCATCCCCCCGGCAAGAGAGCCCTCTCCCAGGCCAGGTCCAGGCAGCCGCAGAGCCAGCAGCCTGGGAGGTGGTGGCAGAGCAGCAGGTGGCTGTCCTTGATCGTGCCCAGGGCCAGGTTTCCCAGCTGCCTAGAGAGGCTGAAGGACCTGGGAGCTTCCTGGATATGGAGGTGCTGGGCTCGGAGGTCCTGGGGGTGTCTGCACTGCCCTGGCCCAAGGTGGGGAGCTCCAGGGACAGGAGGGGGGAGGTGACTCCACTTCACCTGAAAGGCGCTCTGTGTCGATGGTCTGGGGTCTTCAGGCAAGGCTTCCTCTTCCTCCTCGCTGTCAGACTCAAACAGGAAGTAGTCCCCAGAGTGGATGACTGCGGGCAGGGAGGGCGGTGAGTGGGCTGACTCCAGCAAGCCCCCGACGGGCCCTGGGTTGCCTCAGGAGGGTCAGCCTGCAGGAGCCCTAACTGACGCCAACGTGCTTCCCAGACCCCACCAGCGGGGCCCGCCCGAGCACCGCCCTTCCCGGGGGGCTGGCCCATGAGGGGTTCACAGGCTGGGGAGGCAGCGCATGCACGGACACAGGCGAGAACAGGACAAGACCAGACGGGACGAAGAGGGGTGAGGAGCGGGCTGGGGCTGGGGCAGGGGCAGTCAAGGCGGGTACCTGTGGCGTGGTCCAGCCAGGGGCGCCACCACTGTCCCCGCGGCGGGGAGGAGCCCCCTGGGCTACCGGGCCCTGTGGAGGGGCAGGGAGGGGGTGAGGGCAGCCGTCAGGGACAAGGCCACACGCAGACACAGACACAGAGCCCTGCAGTGACCAGTGCCACACGGCCTAGCCCAGAGGAGAGCCCAAGTGGACTCGTGGAAGGATGGGACGGCAGTGACCGCATCACAAGGCACAGAACAGAAGGGCAGGGCGCCCTCCGAAGGACACACGGTGCGGACGCAGGCAGCTCCGGCGGACACAGCTGTGCCTGGACACAGGGGCCCTCAGGCGCTCACCTGGCTCCTGGCTGGGGTCCTCAGGGTCCTGGGTCTGGGGGCGGCTGCGGCCCGCCCGGCTCTGCCTGTACTTCTCCTGCTTGGCGCGGATACGCTTCATCCTGCAGGAGGGACGGGGCTCTGAGCGACGGGCTGGCCCGAGGAGCCCAGCACCCCCAGCCCAGAGGGCGCCTACTGTCTCTTCAGCTGGGCCAGGGACTTCTCCTCCGCCTTGCGGTGCGTGTCGATGCTCTTGAGGCTGGCCGCGTTGTAGAGCGCGAAGCCCCTGTGGGGAACGGGATTTGGCGTCAGCTCCCCCCACCCCCACCTCAGACTTGACCTGGCCTAAGCTCCTGCTCCTAGGAGCCTGCCCTGCTTGTTCGGAGGAGCCCTTGGCACCAGCTGGGAAGGCATCTGCTACCCCAACCTCTGTGTCGTGTGGTGAGGGGAGAACACCCGCCGGCCCTGGGCTCTTTGTGGGGACAGGGACGCTAGCTGGCAGGACACCAGTGGACAACACAGCCCGCCCGAGCACATGCGTGTCGAGGCCCAGCTCCCTACTCTACACGGGCCGGGCTGACGTGCCCGGCAGTGCCCCTCCCAGCCCCCCACGCAGCTGCAGGGCATGCCGGGGCTGGAGCTGACCTGGAGGCCTGCAGGGCGGTGGCCTGCAGGTCCGCGCTGACGTGCAGGAAGTAGTAGCTGAGGAAGACGCGGCGCTGCAGCAGCAGGAAGAAGAAGCAGATGCTGTCCCAGAGGATGCCCGCCTCCTCCACGGGCAGCAGGCAGTCCTGGTCCTTGCCCTTCATCTCTTTGGCTGCAGATGCATGCCAGGACAGGTCAGTGGCCAGGGGCAGGGGCGTCCCTGTGTGCCCCCCGCCCACCAGCCTCGCCTACTCACGGTTGTAATAGCCTTTTACGGTGCACACCAGGCTGAAGAGCTGGATGACCCAGCAGAAGTTGCTCTGCATTTGCTCCACAAAGACGCAGGACAGGAGCTAGGGTGGGGGTGGGGGGTCAGCCTGGCCGCCGGCGGGGCCGAGCTGGGGCCGGCAGGGGGCGGGCAGGCGGGCTCACCGAGAGCATGTTCTTGGAGATGATGACCGTGACGTTGTAGAGGATGAGGCAGTCCCACAGCACGAGGCGCGCCCGGCTCTCCTTCTGCAGCAGCGTGGTCCCGAAGAGCAGCAGGTAGAAGCAGGCCAGCAGGTAGCCCAGTCCAAAGACGCTGATGCGGGTGGCGCCCGTGATGAACACGACCACCAGCACCAGCCAGAACAGGTAGCGGAAGACGGCCACCTTCAGCATGTCCAGGTAGGACCTGGGGGCAGGGGTGTCACTGAGGCTGCGGGGGCCCCCAGCCACCTCCGGCAGGACCCCCCGGTGGACGGCGTGCGACCCACCTGCAGTGGATGAAGTTTGGCACGGGGTTGGGCTCCCCCCGCAGCGGCTCCAGGTGGTCCGTGTTGACGCCAGCCATGCGCTGCCACTCCTCGGTGCGTTCAGCCGAGAACACCTGCCATTGCTGAGAGGCGCACAGCAGCAGGAGGAAGTCACCTGCGGGACACAGGACAGTGGCAGCATGCACGCTGCCGGGGACTGCTCTGCCTTGGGCCGAGCGTGCGCCAGCGTGCTGGTGTTGGGGGCAGACACACATCACCAGGTGCATGATCAGCAGCGTGCGGTGTCTATGCAGGGCAGTGCATGTGGAAGTGGACAGGTGGGTGTGGAATGCTGAGGACACGCGTGTCTGTGTATGCGACGCGTATCTGCATGCGTGTGTCAGGAGGCTCGGGCACAGCGTGCCTACGGCGTGTATGGGGCAGCACAGGCGTGCACCACCAGGTGTGAGCACATCCTCTCTGACGTGCCCGTGTGTATGTGTGTAAGTCGGGCCCCTCAGCCCGCCTGGATGTGTCTGCCGGGAGATCTGAGGGGCAGGCCACTCGCAGTAGAGAGCCCTTGCCCAGGGAGCCGGGAGACCTGAGGGGCAGGCCACTCGCAGTAGAGGCCTTTGACCCGCCCCCTCGTCCCCGCAGGCCTGACTCGAGCCCCGCAATTGGTGCCATCGCTGCCCTCTGCGAGCCCATAGCACCTGTAGGGAGGGCCGGGGGCGGGGGGACTCACTGATAAGGTTGGTGGAGTTGGGGGCCCTGAAGAAGTCCGGCAGGTACAGCCACTTGATGAGGGCGGAGTTCATGGGGATGGCCCGGCTCCAGCGCCAGGGGTAGTCTGTGGGGACAGAGGCACATCAGGAGGGGGAGGCTGGCCCAGGGCCCACGGCGGCCCTGTCTGCTGCCCAGCGAACTCGTAAGCCCCGATCGCAGCAGAGGACCCAGCGCCCACCAGGCACCTTTCCTACACGCACTCCTACGCTTTCAGTCTGGGAATCATACCCGCCCACGTATCCTGGGAGCCCGGAGGAGTCACAGACCCAGAGGTTACAGTGCGTCTTACAGCACACGATTCTCCAGCACAGACTGTGCACCAGGTTCTGGGCGGGGTGGGGGGGGGAGGGCACAGGACAGGAACCCAGCGACAGGCCAGAGAGTGAGGGCAGGAGGCGGACGGGCCGCACGCTCACCGAGGCACAGGGCAGGCGGCATGCCCAGGCACAGCAGGTACTGGTAGAGCAGGAAGAGCGCCAGGAAGAGGCAGTAGTTGGGCCAGAGACGGGCAATGGCCTCTCGGCGCCGGCGCGTGAGCGTGGCCACCAGCCAGCAGCCGTGCAGGATGACCATGAAGTTCATGCGCTGCCCGATCACGTTCACGGCCATCAGGAAGCAGACCTGGGTGGGGCAGGAAGAGCACGGGGGTGGGCCGGGTGGCTGGGCAGGGCCCCTCTGGGGTCAGAGGGCTGCAGGTGGCATGGGGTTAGAGGCGGGCTCACAGCACCCCTGCCTTGAGCCTGTGAGGCCCTAGGTCCGATTGGGGGCCTGCAGCCCAGGTGCATAGGACCCACAGGCAGGGACATCGCCACCATGTTAGGGAAACTGAGGCTCAGGAAGCTGGGGCTCCAGGGCAGAGTGAGACTCCAATCTCAGACATCGGCCAGTCCTGGCCTTCCCTGCCCGGGAAGACACCTCAGGTCTCCCGGCTCCCTGGGCGCTGTGAAGGTGCCCCGGTGGGGCGTGGCCCAGCCTCAGAGGTGGCTGTGCTCACAGGCCGTCAGCGAGGTGCCTGGGCGGGGCCTCACCTCCAGCCCAAACTTGTAGAAGAAGAAGTTGACGAAGTACTTGAGGCAGCTGAGCAGGTCCTGGTCCAGCCGCTGGCGGGTGCCCTCGGCGCACACGGCCTGGGCGGGCAGCGGGGACTGCTGGTGCTGCCGGCGGTAGTGCTCCTGGCGCCGGTAGACCACGGCCTCGAATACCAGCAGCAGCAGGATCTGCAGGTGGTTCTGCGGGGCGGGGGGTGTCAGGGAGGTTTGGGGACCTTTGGGGACCACCTGCCCCGTGCCTAGCCCCTCACTCACCTGGATGTACCCCAGGTTGGGGAAGCCCTTTCGCACCCCGAACCAGTTGGCAGGGTCGACGGGGCCGCGGTAGAGCAGAGACTGGTTGATCTCTGTGACCAGCAGGTTGGTGCTGTTGGGGAAGGGCTGGTGGGGAGGGCCAGGAGCTAGCACCTGTTCCCGGGTGGGGGCACTGCAGGGGGCTCTGGCCTCAGCGTCCCCTCCCATCCCGTGAGGAATCATCCCACCAGGGACACGCCTCTGAGCCCCAAGGGCGCACATGGGGAGGGACCCCCTCCCGCCGGTACCTCGGTGCAGTTGTTAGAGTAGCGCTGGGGGTTGACGATCTTGAGCTGGTAGAGCATCTTGCACACGATGATGACGCAGGTCCACACGGTGGACAGGCAGGAGGCCATGGGCCGGAAGCGGGGGTAGGGCAGGGCGAAGGCCCACAGGACCACCAGGAGCAGGTTCATCACGGACACCTGCGAGGGCGAGGGCAGGGCGCAGCAGGTGGGCTCCAGGGCCAGCCAGGGTGACCCGGCCAGGGTGAGCCCCCGGGGCCGAGGAAGCCCAGACTCACCTCCCTCAGGGCCACCCAGACGGTGTACAGGGCCACCAGCTTGAAGATGTGCAGCTCCAGCAGGCGCCGCGCAAACACCTGCACGCGGCTGAGCGCGTCCGAGAGGCCGGCGGCCAGGTCCAGCAGCCGCTCCACCACCAGGCCCCACTTGCTGGACGTGCCTGCGGGGTGGCGCGGTGAGGAAGGAAGGGGCCAGGCTGCTGGGGCCGCGCTCTGCCTGGCCCGCCCCGCTTACCTTCAGGCACCAGCGTGGTCTGGCGAGGGCCCTCCATGCCCAGCGGCCCATCCCTGGTGACCTCCTCCTCCTCCTGCAGCAGAGGGGCCTCGCTCACCGCGTCCTGCCTGGAGAACCAGGTCACCCACTCCCACCTGCATTCCCGCCTCCCCTTCTTCCCCCCGGTGCTGAACGAGGCCCCCCGTGCACCCCTGTCCCACTGCGCCTCCTCTATGGTGGCCAGGCCGATGTGTGACCCCCAGTCAGCTGACACCTCCCTCTCGACCCCAGCTCACAACCCTGTCTGTCTCGAATCTCCTTGCCCCAGGTGAGCCCCGTCCCGAGTCTGGCTCCCTTCTGGGTGGAGGCAGCACCCCGGGAGCTGCACCTGGAGGCCCAGCGGGGACGGCGGGCGCCAGGCGGGGGCACTCGCTGCAGGTCGGTGAGCTGCATGAAGGGCCCGTGGAAGTAGTGCAGCTGCAGGATGCAGGCGAGCAGGAAGAAGCCGGGGATGAAGATGCTGGAGAAGAGCTCGGACACGCTGAACTGCTCCAGGCCCAGGTCCCCCAGCCTGGTGGTGACAGGGCCGTCAGCGGGCGCAGGCCCCGGGGGACACAGCCCCAAGGCCGGCACCCCGACTCACTGCTCATCTGTGAAGCCCGTGAGGTTGCGCCAGTAGGTGGGGAAGTCCTGGAACTGGAAGGTGTAGACGGCGATGAGCACCAGCATGGTGTAGGCCACCACGAGCCACCAGAACACCTTGAGCAGCTTCCGCCACAGGCTGTAGTAGACCTGCGGGCGGGCAGCACGGGGCGGTGAGCGCGGGCCCGCAGCACGCACGCCGCAGCCCTCGCCCGCGCGCCCGTCCGCCGGCCAGGCACCTGGAAGAGCGTGAGGCAGAGCAGGAAGAGGAACATGTAGACGATCTTGTAGACCACCAGGCGGCCGGCGAAGCTGACCACGATGAACATGCCGGCGCACACGTAGATCCAGTACTTGGCGTAGATGCCCGTGACCAGCTCCCCCAGGCTCCGCAGCAGCGCCTGCGTCTGCGTGGGTTCTGTGGACCAAGGCAGGGGGTGGGCGATGGGCCGGGCAGGACAGGGCGGGGGGCTGCCCGGCCTCCACCCGCCGCTCACCTGTGTCCGCCACAGTGACCTCCAGCAGCGCGGCAGGCGGCTTCGCCTTCTTCAGCAGCTTCTCTTTCACAAACTGGCGCAGCAGGAGCCAGAAGGTCAGCAGGTACAGCAGCTGTGACAGGCAGGGTGTCAGCGGCGTCACGGGGCGTCGCATCAGCGCAGGGCACAGACCCGCCCTCGCTCACGCAGGTGGCTGTTCAACACGCACACGGAGCCAGACACACACACAGGCTCGTGCACGTGTGTGTGCTCACAGCTCACGTGTTCATGTGTTCATGTTCAGCTGTGAGCACACACACGTGCACGAGCCCGTGTGTGTGCTCACAGCTCACGTGTTCATGCGTTCACTCACAACTCTCACACGGAAGACGCATCACCATGACCCACTAGCTGCGTATGTGTGACACACATCTCACACGCTGACCCCGGGGACCCCATCAGGCAGGCAGACCACTCACTGACACGCACGGCGTGCGGGGCCCCGAGGCTGCACCCGCCACGCAGTGTCGCTCATTCAGTCACCGACACACTGAGCAACTCCTGTTTCTGTTTGCAGAACTGGGGCTCGAACCGAGGAGCACTCTACAACTGAGCTACACCCCCAGTCTTTGTGTGTGTGTGTGTGTGTGTGTGTGTGTGTGTGTGTAATTAGGGATTGAACCTAAGGGTGTTCTACCTCTGAGCTACACCCTTGTCCTATTTTATTTGAAACAGGGTCTCAAGAATGTGGGCTATACGTGGAAAATGAAGAAGTGGTGCTAACTGTGCTCTGACAATGATTGATATGTC
The DNA here is from genome assembly GCA_004027655.1 of Graphiurus murinus. Classification (NCBI taxonomy): domain Eukaryota; kingdom Metazoa; phylum Chordata; class Mammalia; order Rodentia; family Gliridae; genus Graphiurus; species Graphiurus murinus. Next base: position 5,510 of record PVLC010033957.1, on the reverse strand, counting down.
GTAAATGTACACATAACTGTTGTACTCAAGAAATCTATAAAAAAATCCATGCTGAATAATAAAAATCAAAAAAAAAAAAAAAAAGAAACAGGGTCTCACTAAGTTTCTGAGCACCTCGCTAAGTTTCTGAGACTCGCCTCAAACCTATGATCCTCCTGCCTCCGCCTCCTAAGATTCTAGACTTTCAGGATTATAGGTTTGCAGCAACGTGCTTAGCACTATAGGCAACTGCTCTGGACTGGGCCTGGCTGGAGCAGCGGGGCCTGCGTGGTGCTCTTCAGAGCTCACCACAGCTCACTCTCCCGAGGTTTCTACCCAACCAGACAAGCGGACACCCAACAGACGGGCATTGTCCGTGGACGCCGCTGGGCACAGGCTGTGCCCCGTGGTGCAGGGCTCCAGGTGGCAGGCGTGTTGACACTCACCATGGCGCCCAGATCCAGGCAGGGGTAGCGGGTGTGCTCCAGCCCCAGCTGGCGCAGGCTGACAGGGCCCAGGGCTGTGGGCAGCTCGGGGCGCAGGTCCATGGCCCACACGTAGCGCAGGCAGCAGAGCGCCAGCCCGTAGAGCAGGATGCAGGGCGAGCAGAGCATGGCCAGCTGGTGGCGGCTGCGCACCATCCAGATGAGGCAGGCCCAGAGCAGCAGCACGAAGGTCAGCCAGCTGTGGTAGGTGATGCTCCACACCTGGGAGGGAGGCAGGGCCGGTGGGGAGGGCCGCTCGGGGCACAGGCCCAGCCCCCAGCTGAGACCCTGGCCTCGGTCTGCAACGCCGGCCGCTGTCCCGCTCCCAGCAGGCCATGAGACAACCACCAGGGCCCCCGGGTGCTGCGCCTTACCATCATGGCGATGAGGGCGCACACGTAGCTCTGGTCCAGGATGAGGTGGCCCAGGCCGTGCAGAGGAGACACCTCCTTCAGCTCAGCCCGCCGGGGACGCGCTGCGGGTGCAAAAGAGGTCAGCCTCCACGTGGAGATCCTCCCAGGATCCCCCACCCAATGTGGCCCCAATACATGGACAGTGAGCAGGAGGGGGACCAGCCCACGGAGGGCGCGGGGCAGAAAGCAACAGCAGGCCCGGTAGCCAGGTCTGACCCCGTTCTCCGTTCATGTGGCCCTGGCTGGCCCGCTGGCCTCAATTTCTAAGACCCTGAGAGGACAGGACGCACAAGGTGGCCCTAGCCCTTCCAGCTATATGTGCCTGCAGCTTCTTCTGCTTCACCCAGCAACACGATGCAAAACCGAAATCACGGCTCGGGTTACAGAAATCAGCACCCAGAAAAGGCCCCGTGGTGCTGTCACCCCCACAGCCAATCCCGCCCAAGGCCAAGCAGAGAGCCGGGCGTCCCCCAAGGGGTCTTGGAGACCAGCCAGTCAGCCCTGGGCAGCAGCTGTGGAGGTTGCCAGCCGGCATAGGACCTCGTGGCCACCAGGGGGCAGCCTGGCCTTGCCAGGAAGGCAGAGCGGGACTGGACTGTGGACCCAGAAAGGCCTCCTGGGTGGCCTGGAGCCTGCGTACTCACAGGGACGCTGCCAGACGGGGCTCTGGCTGGCCAGGTCGTGCACGATGCAGTTGTCCGCCTCGGCGTTGGGCCCCGTGGACACGGACATCATGCGCTGCAGAGGTCGGGCAGGTGAGCTGGCCACAGGCGGGCACTCCCCGCCCCAATGAGCCTGCTCACCCGGGCAGCCCCGGCCTTGCCTGGGGGGAGCTCACCTGAGTGGCCTCCCTGTCCTGGCCTGGGGACCCCCTCCACCCCCCGGCAGGACTCCCTGTCCGGGCTCGGGGGCCCTTGTGCACCTGGCTGGCCTCCTTGTCCTGGCCCAGAGGCCCCTGCTCCAGCCAGTCCAGCTCCAGCTCCTGTTCCTGCTCCTCGTCTTCCCCGGCCATTTCCTTCCTCTGCAGATACCAGAGCCTCGAGGTCAGCCCCACGGCCTCCAAAGGCCGGAGACGCCAGCACGCCTGCCCAGCCGCCCCGACCCTGCCAGCCCAGGCGGCGGAGAGGTGCTGACCTGGTCCGCGGGGCGGCGCCGGCGGAGCTTCAGGAGTGAGGTGAGGGTGTAGTACAGAAGCAGCAGGACGCCGGGGCTCACGTAGACAGGCCAGTCGTGGCTGGTGTTCAGGACCAGCGCGTGGGGGCAGGAGCAGTTGGTGGGGCCCACGATGTCTTTGAGACCGAACACCCTGCCAGAGAGGACGGGTCAGCGACTGCCGGCCCTGAAGGCAACAGGCCCCAGACAAGGCCAGGAGCACAGGACCAGCCCGAGCGCAGCCCTCACCTGGCCCAGATGCTGGCAGGCGGGAGGACGGCCTGGACGAAGGGTGCCTGGTAGCAGTAGAGGAAGATGAGATGGCCAGCGCTGAAGCAGCCCACGATGACGCAAAGCGTGCTGAAGCCCAGGGTGCTGATGGGGAAGTGGCAGGCCCACCAGGTGCAGATGGCCAGGAAGACCAGCAGGTAGACGCTGGAGAAGGCCGAGGGCTGGGCGATGCCTGCAGGGCGGGGCGGAGGCACGCTGGGTCCCCATGGTCACAGGGAGCTCCTGCAGCCCTCCCGGGGTGCCAGGCGGCGCCGGGGCCCGCTCCCTGCCCACTGGTACCTGCCAGGGCAAGCAGCACGATGGCCAGAGTCCGCCCGGCGGCCACCAGCAACCAGTGAGCCGTGACCCGGAACCGCGTGGCCAGCCACAGCCTGCGCTTGGGGGTCAGCTCAGGGGCGCCCTGCGGCCAGGCCGGGGGGCCAGCGTCCGCGTTCCTGTCATCGTCGCCGGCATCCTAACAGGGTCACAGGGGAGCCGAGGTCAGGCGCACAGCATGCAGACTACTCCTGCTCCAGCCCCACCTGAGGGCGGAGGGGAGGCCCAGCCCAGCTCGGCGGCTCCATGGCCTCCTCCTGCCTCAATAGAGGCCTGCCTCGTAGCCTCCCTGGAGGCAGTCCCCCTCAACACACATACACGGTCCTGCCAAGCCTGGGCTCAGTGCCTTGAAGGTGCAGGCTGACCGCGGATTGTTCCAGAACTCCCCAAGCATCTCCTCCCTGTGTAGGCCTCCAGGCCCCAGGGGCAGCGCAGCCCCGTGGATCCCTGAGTCTGACCCCAAAGCCCCTGCCTGTGGGTGGGTTGAGCTCGGCAGGGGACCTGGAGGAAGGCAGGACCACGGGCCTGCACTTCACAATGTGCAGGGCACCTGCGATCACCACTCTGGAACAGGTCCAAAGGTGGCAGGTGACTTGCCCAAATCTCAGCCAGGGAGCAGCTGGACCCCCTTTGCACCCTCTGGAGAGCCGGGGGCACGCTGAGGGACACCACACACGAGGGTCTCCTGGGGTCCTTCCCGAGACACCGCCCCCAGGGGAGCTGCCATGCCCTGCTGCCTTCCTGTGCTTCTGAGGGACAGAGGGAGCCATCTGCCTGGGAGGAAAAGGGACAGTCTGGCTGGGCTAGGGGACCATGACACAACAGGGCCTGTCTCCCCGGCTGTGCTGGAGGTTTCCCAGGACAGAGTTGTTCCCAGAGACCGGGGAAAGCCAGGGTGTGGTGGAAAGAACTCGGCTGTCATCAGTGCCCGGCCCGGCCAGCTGCCGGCAGCCCACGGCCCCGGCTGCGCCTCTGCACATGGTTGAGACAGCACCCGGTGCTCACCTCCAGAGGAGCACCGTGACAGACGAGCACTCGTAGGTGTGGGAAGCACAGGCCGCTGCTGACCTAGGGCCAGGCGATCCAGGCCACCATGGCAGCCCGGCCCACCCGGTCCCCACCTGCTGTGCGACCCCTGCAAGCCCTGGCTCTCTCTGAACTCCCCCTGAGCCACAGCCCGGCAGGAGAGGGCTCAAGCAGGCAGGACCTCCCGCAGCCCTCTCTTCATAATCAGCACACGTACTCTTACAACCAAGACGTCTACACTTGTGAAAAAGACGGAAGCCATCTTCAGGATGGCAGGGACCGCAGCTCTGGAAGGCCCCTGACACCCACAGGGGATCCTGGCTGCCCCCTGACCCTCACCTGCTCCTGGGCCCGCTGGCTCTGCCGGGCTTTCCTCGTGAGACGCTGGCAAAGGCCGAGGCAGACGGAGGAGACCACGAGGATGCCCAGGTCGGGGGCCACCAGCCGGATGGTGTTGGGAATGTCCTTCAGGTCCAGCCTACGATGGGCGGAGAGAGGCCGTGGTCAGCCCAGGAGGTCAGAGCAGGGGCATGGGTGCGCCTGAGAGCCCGGCGGCCAGAGACCATCACGTGGTGAAGTTCCAGACCCTCCCTTGGGACTGAGAACCAAGGGAGGCTCACGGGGCGGGGGGGTCTTACCTCGTGACCCCTACGTGTCGAGAGATGGTTTCCCAGGGGCTGCCTGCAGAGAAAAGTCCAGGAACCCCAGGTCAGGCAGGGGCACCGAGCAGGCCACCGTGTGTCCAGGACTCAGGGACATGCCTGACATACCCCTGGTCTCAGGGGTGCTTGAAAACACGGCGTTTACCGATGGGGAAACTGAGGCTTGGCCAAGGGAACTCAGGCTGTCTGGACACCTGGTCAGCCCAAGTGGCAGAATGGGGACTCCTGGCTGAGCCGGGCTCAGAATGAAGGCCTGCTGAGGGAGGGGCCAAGAGGGGAGCTTGGCCTCCAAGCAGCCGCTGGCCGGAACCAGCCTCCGTTTCTAAGCCGCAGGGGCCATCCCAGGATCAGGCGAGGGCGAGGCCCGCCGTCTGCAGGTGGTGGTGGGTACTCAGGCTGGTGGGGGGGTCCTGCTCTCCACTGGGAAGCAGGTGGCAGCTGGAGACACCATTCTGGGGTGCTGGGAAGAGGTAGGGTGCACCAAGGGCCCCGGCACTGCCCGGCCATATGGCTAAGCCCCAGTGGGCACCAGAGGAAGATGCTGATGGGGGTAGGACCCGAGAGCCCAGGCCTCGTGCCGGCGCTGGCACCAACTCTGCCCTGCCCAGCCCCACTGACAGGTCACTTCTGGGAGCACGTAACCAGGGCCAGACATAAATGGTGACCGGCACTCGGCGGCCGACCCACATTAGGGAAAGCCTGGTGAGGCAGGTCGGCCCAGAGGGGCTGGGTCAGTCTCCCCAAGGAGTCCAGAGGTCCCGAGGGCTGCCATCCCCTCCCCCCACCCGCACCCCTGCTACCCTTGGACACTCACAGTTTGGCCCCAGAAGCAGATGCAGGTGTGGTATGGTGTGCAGACATATCTGGAAGGCCAGGTGGGCCACCAGGAAGAGGAGGCTGAGGACCAGCAGGGCGCGGAGGAGGCGGCCCGTGTGACCTGTGACAGAGTGGCAGGGGCAAGGGAGTGGGCAGAGCAGTCAAGGGCAGACTGTCCGGGCCACACAGCCCCGTCCATGAGGTGTCTCTACACAGCCAGCCCCTCCCGGAGGCAACTGAAACTTCCAGGGACGCTGCCCCACCCAGGGCTGCCACAGGCCCTCCTGCACCTCCTGACTGCTCCCGCTGCCCCGTGGGCCGGGTGACATGGCACAGAGTGGAGAACTGACTGGCCCGAGGTCACACAGCGT
>PVLC010033956.1:0-17187 GCA_004027655.1 Graphiurus murinus | reverse complement strand
GTGTCTATTTAGATCCTTTTCCCATTTTTTGATTGGGTTATTTGTTTTCTTAGCTGTGATTTTCTTGAGTTCTCTGTATATCCTAGATATTAGTCCTCTATCGGAAGAGTAGCTGGCAAAAATTTTCTCCCACTCTGTGGGTTTTCTGTTGAGGTTCTTGATAGTTTCCTTTGCTGCACAGAAGCTCTTTAGTTTAATGTAATCCCATGGATTGATCTTCCTTTGAGCTGCTTGTGCTTTTGAGGTCTTGTTGAGAAAGTTTTAACCTGTGCCTTTGTGTTCAAGTGTTGGACTTATGCCTTCTTCAAGAAGCTGCAAGGTCTCTGGCCTGACATCCAGGTCTCTGATCCACCTGGAATTGACTCTTGTGTAGGGTGAGAAAGTGGGGTTTATTTCCATTTTCCTGCATATGGTTAACCAGTTTTGCCAACACCATTTATTAAAGAGGCTATCTTTTTTCCAGTGTATGTTTTTGGCTCCTTTGTCAAAAATCAATTGACTGTAAGCACGTGGGTCTATTTCTGAATCTTCTATTCTGCTCCATTAGTCTGTGTGTCTGTTTTTGTGCCAATACCATGCTGTTTTTATTACTGTGGCTTGGTAGTAAAGTTTGAAGTCAGGTATTGTGATACCTCCTGCATGATTCTTATTACTAAGAACTACTTTGGCTATCCTGGGTTTTTTGTTGTTCCAGATGAATTTAAGGACTGATTTTTCTATGTCTGTGAGGAGTGGCCTTGGTAATTTCATGGGTATTGCATTGAATTTGTAGATTACTTTTGGGAGAATGGCCATTTTGATGATATTTGTTCTGCCTATCCAAGAGCATGGTAGATTTTTTCCATCTTCTAAGGTCTTCATCGATTTCTTTTTTCAGATTTTTGTAGTTTTCCTTATAGGGGTCTTTTACCTCTTTGGTTAGGTTTATCCCTAAGTATTTTATTTTTCAGGGTGCTATTGTGAGTGGAATTGTTTTCTGGATTTCTTTTTCAGTGGTTTTATGGTTGGTGTAGAGGAAAGCTTCTGATTTTTTTAAGATTGATTTTGTATCCAGACACTTTGCTGAATCTGTTGATCAGTTCTATAAGTTTTTTGGCTGACTTTGTTGGGTCTTCTAGGTATAATATCATGTTGTCTGCAAAGAGGGATAGTTTTAGTTCTTCTTTCCCTATTTTTACCCCGTTGATTTCTACTTATTTTTTATTTCAGTATTTTGTTGCTTTAATATGTTTTGGCTATTAGACTCATTTCATCTGAATTATTTCTTGAGCCAATGATACCTATCTTTCACCTAGAATTTCACAGAAATTAACTTATTCTTCCTCTAGCTGTTCAATAAACATTCTATATTTTAGAAACTGGGATACAGCAATAAGCAAACGCTTAAAAGCCTTAACATTTTATTAGGATCTGATTTTCCATCATGAAAGACACACAATAATTAAATTAATAACAGGTAAACAGTGTAATTTCATATAGTGATAAAGAGCTATGAAAGAAATGAAGCTTGTTAAGGAACAGAACAAAAGAAAGTGAGGGCCAAATCAACTGACTCGAAGGAGAAATCTGTGTGATAATATACTGAGAGCATCCAGGAAGAGGGAATAATAGATTTAAAAAAAAGAAATTTGGCTTCCTTAAGGGACAGAATGGACTCCTAAGAGGCTAAACTGGTATGATATTAGAACAAGAAATGAGTAAGAGGAATCCTACCAAATCCTTTCTAAGCCACAGTGAAAATTTTAAATTTTATCAGAAGCATAATAGGAAATCAGTAGAAGATTTTGCACCAAAGAGAAACATGATTTAATTTCAAGGTATCATTGGCTGATGCATGGAGCAGAGACAGTAAGTGGTTAAGATTAGATTTGAGAAGACCAGTTGGGAGGAGATTGATGTCAATCACACACAGGATAATGGTTGCCTGGTTGCTAGGAATATAGTGACAATGGAAATGACAAATGTAGAAGTGCTTAGATGGAGTTTAATTTGAGATAGGTTTTGAAGTCAGGAGTGATAAGGTTTGCAGATGGATTCAATATAGAGTATAAGGGGAAGAGACAAAGAAGAACAAAGATGGGTCTTGGGATTCTGGCCTAAGAAACTGACCACAAGAAGCAACAGAAATAATGAGCTCCATCATAATTATCTGAGTTTAATTTGCAGCTCTGAGTTGGTTCTTTAGGCAAAATTGTGAAAAAGTGTAATCCTAGCATGAATGGGCACTATTTGGAAATTTTAGATAAATTCCAAAGATTGCCCATGGAAAAGTTATTTTCAGTATGAAGGACTCAAAAAAATTGTTTTCAGAAACTGTGGTTCTGCTTTGCTCCATTTGTTTATCTTTTTTTTGCATGGCTGGTTTGATTAATAGTGATTTTTTTTTTTTAGATTTTAATGGTTGATGATGATTTTTCACTGATTTATTTGGCAGCATGTCAACACTTTGAATAAATTCCCACTAGCTTTTCTACAAATATGTTCTAATATATAAAGATCTCAAGAGTCTGCTTATTTATAAGCATTTTACTTCAGAGTAGCCTCTGGGCATTTGAAATAGACTATCTATCTGAAAAGAAATTCAAGTGTTAAGACAGAAGCAATTTGTATATGGAAAAGTTTGTCATGCAAAATCTTCCCTAGAAGGCTGTGAAGGAATTTCCAAGACTTCTGACATATACCAAGTTTTTGAGTATAATAGTCACTATCACTTTTATATTTGATGCATAAAATTTTACCTCCGTGGTCTTCATTTAAAATGTTTCCTAATGAACATTGATTCTAGGCTATACCATAACCTAAATAAGCCAACAGTTTATCTATTCAATTACTACAAAGGCAAATAATCATAATTATCTAAAATTAATCTTTAATTTTTCTTTTAGAATAAGATAAAAATAATGCAGCTCTCTAGAATTTATTAAGCGGCTTTACTATCAAATTTAACTTTGATCTTTCAATGATTAACCTAACTAATAAATGATATTCAATGAAAACATATTCAGAAAACATAGCATAGTTGTACCTATTGAATATTTACTTATTGAGCTAATAATTTTTTGGAAGATAGTAGGTCACCACCTTTTTCACCCTTAATCGACATGAGAAATAACAAATATATATACGTGTGTGTGTGTGTGTGTGTGTGTGTGTGTGTGTGTTCCTTTCTGGAGTCTAAAGCTAAAGCCAAGAGGAATAAAACCAACATTATTTCTGTCCCTTCTATGTGCCTTGAGGTTTAGATACATCACACATTCTAAAACAATCCAATGACAGAGAGATTAATATTTGCCTATTTTTCTAATTGAAAAAAGTACATGGAGGCTGAGTGATTTTTCTGAAGTCATACTACTTGAAATTGGTAACATTATAATTGTAGCGTGTTTGTGTCCTAGATCATGCTATTTATACTGTACTATGCTTTATTCTATTAAATTAAAGAAGAAAGAATATTTAACTGTCTGTGGTAATTTATATGTTCTCTTTCCCCTGGGAAGTCTATGCTTTACCCTACATTCTAGCAAGATTCAGTCTGTATGGTATTACAAAACAAGTTCAACCCTGTGATATCATTGGAGTATAGATTGGCTAATATTATATGTCTACTTGCCTGGTCTATGGTGCCTGGTAGTTTGGTCCAACATCAGCCTAGATTCTGCTCCAAAGGTATGTTTTAGGTGAAATTAAAAATTTCAATCAACAGACTTTGAATAAAATACATTTCCCTCCATATTGTGAGTGGGCCTTATCCAGTCAGTCAAAGACCTTAAGAACAGACCTAGGTTTCTTAACAAGAAGAAATTGGGTCTTAGGACTCATGTGAAACCTGCCTAAATTTCCAGACTGTGTGGCCTTCTTTGTAGTTTTATTCTCAAGTCCGCAGTACCAACTTTTACCTGAATTTCCTTCTTGCCAGCTTGCCATACAGAATTCAGACTTGCAGCCTATTTTTTTTTAAATAAATCTTTCTTTCTTTCTCTCTTTTTCTATTATATATATATATGAATATATATAATATTGAGAGATATAGATATATAGATAATATTTCTTTCTCTCTATATATATATATATGTAGATAGATTTATAATTTATATTACATAATTGATATGTTGGTTCTGTTTCTATGGAGCACCCTTACTAATGCAGATTTGGCAATAGGAAGAGGGTGTTGATGTAGAAAACACCTAACACTGTGAGAGTACTTTGGAATTGGGTAATGAGTAGAGGCTAGAAGAGTTTTAAGGTAGATGATAGAAAATCTTAGATTGACCTAAGGGGCTGTTGCTAGAAATATGACAATGTTTCTGGTGAAGTGTAAACATGGAATGTGCCACTGGAAACTAGAAAAAAGGAAAATCTTGTTATAAAGTGGTAGGGAACATGGCTGAAATGTGCTGTCTTGCTTTGTGAAAAATAAGCTTATAACTGATGAACTTTGATATTTAGAGAGGATTTCTAAGCAAAGTACCAAACCTGTGGCCTGGGTACTACTTGTTACTTATAGAATGTAAAAAGAGAAAGGTGATTGAAAAAGGTATTGTTAGTTAAAAAGAAACCAGAATCAAAAGGTTTGAAAAATATTTGGCCTAAACATGTTGCAAAAAAATGAGAAAGTGTGCTCTAGAGAAAACACCAAGCATGCCATTGTATAACTCTTCATTTAAGTGATTATTTGCGTGACTCGTAGATCGAATCAACCATTGTAACAGAAATGTTGCCAGCTTAGAAGAAGGGATCAGAGAGGAGATGAAGACTATCAGATTTCTGGGACAGTATAGTTAGAAAATGGGTTGTTAATGCTGTTTGGCTATGAATATGTGCAATGCTTCAACAAAAGAGAAAAATGAGCCTAAGATTGGGGACACCTCTTTGTGGTCCTAGAAGATAGAGAATCAAACCAATGAGAATCATTCTCTAGCATTAAAGCCTAATTCAATTTTCTCTGCTAAGTTTAAGATTAGCTTGAAATTCATGGACACTTTTCTATTTAATTTCTCCCTTTTGGAATAGGACATATAATCCTATGACTAGCCCACTTTTGTATTTTGAAAGCAGATAATTTGTCTGGTTTCACAGGAATTTTTCTCAGGATGAATTATATTCTATTTGGCTTCAGTGATTTAGATGATGAGATTTAAGATGTTGAGTTGATGAGATTTTGATGAGATTTGAGTCTGAGAGTTGATGCTAAATGATTTAGACTTTGGAGAATGTTAGGATGCGGGAAATATACTTTGCACATAAGAAAAACATGAATTTTGGGGTGGCCAGAGGGAAAACTATTGTGGGTTGAATTGTATCCTAAATATGTTGAATCCTAAACTGTAAGACCTAAAGATCTTTTTTGGAGATGGAGTCGTCATAAAGGTAATCAGTTTCAAATGAAGTCATTATGAAGGGCTCTTATCCAATATAGATGACATTCTTATAAGATGGGAAAGTTTGGACAGAGAGACAAACACATACACAAGGAAAATGCCATATGAATATTGGAAAGAGGCTGTCACAAACCAAAGAAGTCTCAGAAGCTGGGAGAGAGGTCTGGAACATACTTTTCCACAGTATTGTCAAAGAGAGCATGGTCCTGCCAATAAATTAGTGTGAGCATACACAGTTGTGAGATAACACATTTATATTGCTTAATTAACTCAGTTTGAGGTACTCTCTTAGGAAGTTCCTGAGAAATTCATACTGATTTTAATAGGTATCTATGGATAAAAATGATGGCAAATGGAAATTAATACATCTCTATAAACAGTAAAAACAAATAGGTTCCCATTATTTCAGGTTATACAAATGCTCTTTCTAGCTCCAATTGGTTTCATTTTTATATTTTCCTTTTCCATTGGTTCTTCTTATATTTACTTACAGAAAAATAATAATAATGCTGAAGATCCCTGGGATCCTCAAAAACAGATTAGCAATTAACATAACTATGCCTTCTCCTCTCTCATCCCAAATGCCCCAATAAAGTTTTCACTCAATAGCACAATTCTCTTTTAGATAACTATTAAGATATTTTTTCTCTTGCCTGACTGGCTTTCTTTGAATAATGCCTTTGGATCTAGCACTTACATTTATACTTGACATCAAATGAGCTCCAAGCATACATCATCAAGATAGAATTTGGTGGAGGGTGGAGCCCAAGATGGCATTTGAGTGAAACACCTCTCCTCAGGCGCTGTGAGCTCAAACCAAATCTGCCATAAAAGCAGCTTCTTGACAGAAAAAAAAAAAGCAAACAAAGCAATGAAAATTGAACTACAACTAAAGAGACCCTAGAAAGTCGACCAGGGAGACCAAAGGAGGCTGTCTGTTTGGCAGCGGCCCCAAGCCTCGGAGCTGCGGTGCCCATTAAGCCGCAGTCTGACGTGGGGGTCTACTAACACCGCTGTGGATCCAGCAACCAGGCATGGAGTAAACACAGGACATAGAGAACTTCCAGGCACCCTGGTAATGCCCAGCATTTAGATTGCATTCCTGCCACCAGGGAAGGGAGAGAGAGACAGAGACACAAACAGGCACTGTAGAGAGCTCAGAGACATAAGCTTGCATCTGGAGAGGTACCAACAGAACTCCCTGCCTGCACTGACAGAGAGAGCAAATAAGAACGCCAGAGCCACGCTTGAAAATCTAATAGAGTGGGCAGATATTTAAAAGCTGAAAATATCCACACAGATCTAAAAGGACTACTGAGGTCAACTCAGCTCTGTACTTAGAAACTAGGAGGGTTTTTTTGTTTGTTTGTTTCTTATTGTTGGTTTTTTCTTTCTTTTTTTTTTTTGTGTGTGTGTGTGTGTGTGTTCTCTTTTTTTCTTTTTGTTTTTACTCTGTTCTCATTTTGTATTGCCTTGATTTATTTATGTTTGTTTGTATGATTGGTTGCTTTGTTATATTTTGCTCAGTTTGTTGACTCTCCTTCTTATCACTTTTACAAGCTTCCCTCCCACCTATATTCTTCTCCTCAATGCTTTTTCTTTTCACTTTTCATTTTCCTTTTTTCCCTGTCTCATATCAAGTCCATCTCATACTACCACACCTAAAACTCTACGTTGACTATCAGAATCCCCCGACATATCCACTACTCCTAATCTTTACCATATATCACCTGAACACACTCAATCTCTTATTCCACTGGGCCATACCCTCTATGTTCCCTATTCTTTTATCACTGTGACTTCTCACCCAAACTTTATCACTGAACACAACCTGTCCTTGTATATACCAGCAGATACCTCTATACCCCCACTGCAGAGAGTGGATGAGAAAGCTTGCAAGAGCAGCAAAGATATAAATTTAAGAACAGGGAAACCATGGGAAGGAAAAACAGCAAAGAATCAATGAGCCACCACAAACCCACAATAACAGAACTCAACAACACTGAATGGCAGAGATTACCAGAAGACCAATTCAGATCTTTAATAGTAGAAATGATACAAAACTTCCAGAAAGAATGCAGAGAGCGCTGGAAAGAAATAAAGGAACAAATAAACAAAGAATCTGACACCCTGAACAGGAATCAAAGAGAAGCATTGAAGGAAATGAAGGATGTGAAAGATGCAATAATTGAAGTGAAGGCATAAATACAAACTATAAACAGTAGATTAGACCACATGGAAAATAGAATATCACTCTTAGAAGATGACCATTCCAAAAATGAATCCATAGTACATAACTTAGAAAAAAAAAATTCGACAGTATGAATGGACATCAATTCATCTGGGCCAATTTTAAAAGAGCTAACCTAAGAATAATAGGCATAGAAGAGGGATTAGAAGTTGAAACTAATGGAATAAACAATCTTTTCAAAGAAGTAATATCAGAGAATTTTCCAAACATAGAAAGAGAAGTCGACACACAGGTTCAGGAAACATATAGAACTTCCTCGAGACAAGACCAAAGAAGAGGCTCAGCACGCCACATAATAATCAAGTTGACTAATGTAGAGGCTAAGGAGAGAATTCTAAAGGCAACATAAGTAAAAGGCCAAGTGACATTTAGAGGCAAACCAATCAGAATCACTCCAGACCTCCAAATCAAGTCATGAAAGCCAGGAGGGGCTGGAGTAACATATTCCAAACTATGAAAGAAAATAACTTGCAGCCAAGATTCTTCTACCCAGCAAAACTCTCTGTCAAAATTGACGGGGAAATAAGAGCCTTCCATGACAAACAGAAACTGAAAGAATTTATGTCTTCCAAACCAGCACTAGAGAAAATACTCAAAGAATGGAAACCAAACTATCAGACCGACACATGTGTATCTATGTCTATAGCTGCACAACTCACAATTGCCAAACTATGGAAACAGCCAAGATGTCCATCGACAGGTGAATGGATTACAAAACTATGGGATATGTACACAATGGAATTTTACTCAGCCATAAAGAACAAACTCATGTTCTTTGCAGGGAAATGGATGCAACTGGAAAACATTATGTTAAGTGATATTAGTCAATCACAAAAAGTATAAAAGCATGTATCTCCCTAATATGTGGATGCTAGGGAGAAGATGGGGCATAAAAGGGACTCCAGATGAGAAAGGAGAAACCCTAGATAAGCAAAGAAGTTGACTTAACTGAAGGTGATGGATGGGGAGACAGGGAAGGGGGATACCCTAATGTACATGATGTGCTTTCACAAATATATCAAAGTCAATCACTAAACTGAACTTGAGAAGGAGGGAGAGGAAGTGGGGAGGGAACTGGGGAAGGGTTTAAGTGAGATATGTGTGCATGTGCATCTTTATCAGCTTGTACCTAACAAAGATGTATGATTACAATGCACCAACTAATAAAAAAAGATAGAATTTGGTGTGAAAACTGCGATAGATTAAACCACTCCCATAGATCACAACCTGTATCAATTTAAACTTTAAAAACCCTGGAAATGAAATATTTTATAAATGTGCTTTTCTTACCTAGATAAGGCCAAAGAGAGACTGAGAAACTAGCAGCACAGAGAAAACCTGAGAGGCAAGCAGGGGAGTGGGACAGCATGGAGGAAAGGGATGGAACTTTTGGGCTCTGGCATCATTTGGTTCTTGTGGTGGTTCAGGTGATTTGTTTGTTTGTTTGTTTGTTTGTTTGTTTGTTTGTTTCTTTCTTTCTTTCTTTCTTTCTTTCTTTCTTTCTTTCTTTCTTTCTTTCTCTATCCTCACCTGAGTGGCATTACCTTGTTGTTTACTATTTTTTTTTTTGTAGTATTGGGGATTGAATTCAGGGGCATTCTACCTTAGAGCTATACCCCCAGCCCTATTTTTTATTCTTTATTTTGAAACAGGGTCTCACTAAGTTGTGGAGTACCTCGCTAGGTAGCTAAGGCTGGCCAAGAACCCAGATCCTCTGGTCTCAGCCTCCCTAATGCTGGGATTATAAGCATGTGCCACCATACCCAACTGTTGTTTACTATTGTGTTTTAGAATTTAACCAGTGAACTTGTGGGATGGAATTTCATGCACAAATAACATTATTTCTGAGTGGCTTCATTATAAATCAAAAGATTCAGGGGAAAGAACAATGACAATTTATTTATATATTCTGGTTAGATGCAATTTAATCAGAAGCCAGAATGGAATAAGAAAGGATAGACATATTTTTTAAAGTAAATGAATTTTATTGTTTATTTTATAATTCATGCTTATCATAAAAAATTGAAAATTCAATATAAGTAAAAGCAAGAAAATAAATATCACCCCAGTCAATAAGAATAATAACTTTAGTATCTTGATAAATCTTCCTCTAATCCGCTTTCCATGCAGTTTTATTGAAAAGAACTAATTAAAATTAGCTAGAATCACATTGATTTAAAATTAGTTGCTTAAATATTATTTGGCATTTTTGAAAAACAAACATACATGCATACCAGCACATATGTATAAAATTAAAACAATGGTCTCCATATTCAATAGAATGACCATCATTTAGTAAATTCTAGTAAAAGTTCTAAGAGCTCTCTTGTTCTTTGTATGAGCTTAAAGCAAATGAAACTAAAAGTTCAACTTTTATCATTTCAAAGACTCAATAGGATTGCTGCTAATACTAATTGGGAAGAGGGCAAAATTTCTTTCTTGGATCGTAGTCTCCCTATACTGTATCCTTTCTTTCCTTCCCTGTCACTTAGATAACAATTTTTCTCAAGATTTCCTCCTTTTATTCAAGTCTAAACTTTATCACCTTAGTTTCAATAAGGATAAATAAAACAACTTAAATTATTTCTTACTAATTTAATTTTTAAAATATATTAATACAAGAGCATGATGCATTCATTAGAATTATGGTCACCATCTACTGAGTAAGGATTATAATTCAATGTTAAGATTATGGATCCTACAAATTAGTGAATAGAATTATTCTATGTGGGTATTATGTGTGCATATGTTTGAATATAATGTTAGGATTGTTATTCTGAGGTAGCAATCACGTAGATACCTAATCACACCCTGATTCATAAGAATGGTCAGATTTGGGGTCGTATTTAATTCCACAGAGGCCAAAAGAATGAAGAGCAGCATCCATACTGCTTCTTTGTGGAGTACTTCTAATCAACATCACAGTCCTCTGTAGACAATCCTGAAAACACATACCATACACTTAAAGTTACACTGAAGTCTGAACTAAAAGTTAGCAAATATTTGTCAACCTCATCCTCTATGATAGGCTCTGCTAATATCTTAGAACTACTGTACATGACCTCAGAATGCTCAAATGGAGAAACAAGATACATGATTATGGTTAAAGAAACAATTGTATTTTCTCTCAAACTTCTACATCAAACTTAAAATGGTTGTCATTATAAGATTTAGTATCTATAGAATAGTTTCCCAAGTACATATTTACGGTTAAGTTGAGGATTGTATATAGGGAACTGATCCTAAATATCAAATTGGCAACTTTAAAAGTCTCTCTGAGGGTATGCTTAATTAGTTGAATAAGTTAATAAATATAGTTTCTAATACATGGACATTACAAAGAAATACTTTTGGCAATATTACTAAATTCATTAACTGACATAGTGTTAGTAACATTTTAAAAAATAAACCTGTCAGATTCTGCACAGCTTTATCAATTATATTCTAAACAATCAAAATCCTCATTGCAGTTTCCATAGAGTGCCTCTACAAGCAATGAAAAAGTGATAAATGTGTTTATACCAAAAATTTAAATGTCAGATTTAGCAATTTGTAAAATAAAAACTTGATTTTTTTTCCATTAAGAATTCTAAAATGGCTGATAACTTTGACAGGCCAGACACACAACAATTTGTCTCTCAGGGCAACCATAATATAAACCCTCTAGCAGAAAATTTGCACAATTATGAAGACACATGAATCAGTGTTCTACATGAGAAGACTGGATGGCTTTTGGATTAGCAATAAGTTTTGAGACAACCCAACAATATCATTCACAAGAGTCAAAATTGCTAATTAGACTTTGTCAAAATTAGAACATTTTTCTCTGTGAAAGATACTATTAAATATTAGAAAGATAAGCCACAAGCTGGGCATGGTGGCGCATGCTTGTAATCCCAGCATTTGGGAAGCTGTGACTGGAGGATCTGGGTTTGTGGCCAGCCTCAGCTGCTTAGTGAGGCCCTGTTTCAAAATAAAGGATAAAAAATAGGGCTGGGGCTGTAGCTCAGAGGTAGAATGCCCTCAAGTTCCATCCCTAGTACCAAAAAGAAAGAAAGATAAGCCACAGTCTGGGGAGAAATATTTGAAAATTATATGTCTGTATGAAACATTTCCAGAACATAAAAGAATTTTTCAAACCCCAAAAAGTGTAACAATTCAATTAAAGATGTGCCAAAGATATGAAGAGATACCTCACCTAAGAAGACATATAAATGGCAACCAATATATTAAATAATTCCCACATCGTTTATAACAGTATTTGGAAGGCTGAGACAGGAGGATCACAGGTTCAAGACCAGCCTGAGCAACTTAAAGAGATTCTTAGCAATCTAACAAGACCTTGTTTCAAAACAAAAACTAAGAAAGGCTATGGGTATAGCTTGGAGACACAATGACTCTGGGTTAAATCCCCAGTACCCCCCACTCACACACACATATCACAGTTAGTTATAGCTATACAACTATTAGAATTATAAAAATCAAACCAACTGCAGTATTCAACACTGACACTGGGGTAAAAAGCAAGAATTCTCATTCATTGCTGGTGGGATTACAGGATGAGAAGTCATTTTAGAAAGTAGTTTTGTAGTCTGTTATAAACTTAAAAGTAGCAATCTTATTTCTATTATCTATCCAAGTGAATTTCTTTTAAAAAAGTTTATAGCAACTCTATTTATAATCTACCAAAACTAGAAACAACTAAGACATCCTTTATCATTTGAATGGATAAATAAACTGTGGTAAATGCAAACAACTGACATGCTATTCAACAGTAAAAAGAAACAAGCTATTGATTCACATGACATGAATAAATACTAAGTGTATTTTACAAAATGAAAGAATCCAGAGATAAAATGTGACATGATTTCCCTATTGTAAAATTCTAGAAAAGACAAAACTAAAGATGGAAAACATGTTGGTGATTGCCAAGCATTGGGAAAGAGAAGTGTGGTTGACAACAAAAATATCACACAGGGAGATTTGTCAGACAATGGAATTCTTCCTAAGGTTGCATGGTAGTGAATGTGTGACTCATGAAGGTATTAAAATTCATATGGAAGAAAATTTACTGTATACAAATTTTTGGAATTCAATCAAGATTTCACAGATTACTAGATAATATACAGACAATGGCAAATGTATTTGTGTTTCTTATAAAGAATGTATTTGTGTTTCAATAAAGGGTATTTGAGGAATAGGGAGCTGATCTAAGTAATTGGACAGTAGTGTTTTAATGAGTATTGTAAGGCTAAAGAAAAAACTGCAATATGAATGTTCATACACTGTGGCAGGAGTATAAATTGGTTCAAGAATTTTAGAATATGGCTTGACACTATCTACAAAAGTTCAATATATGGATAACCTGGTACTCAGAAATGTCACTGTATATTCACAATATAAATGTATATATAAGTTTGATATAGTCTACAAAAGTTAAGTATATGGGTAATCTTGTATCTGGAAATGTCACTGTATACTTTAAATATAAATAAATGTATAAATAAATGCATATATATGCTCTACAAGAGCCATGTAAAAGATAACTCATAGTAGCATTATTTGCACTACCCTGGAAACAACCCAAATGTCCATCAAAAGTAAAATACATAAACAAATGGTGATATGTTTATATAACACAATACCAATTATCATGAATTATCAAACTATAGATCTTGAATGATCTACTATTTTTAGAATTTTACAAACTAAGAAGAACTTATAATTAAAAGCTACTATTTTAATAGCCTACAAACTAAAAAAGAACTTATACATTTTTAAATTCCTTTTTAATTTACTATACATAATAGCCTCAATTTTATTGCTTGCTCACAATTCCTATAGTATTTACTATCTGGCCCCTTAATAAAAAAAATTGATAGTCCCTGCTATGCAACAATAAAAAATGAACTTCTATTGCATGTAATATAGATGAATCTCACAAACTTAATGGTGAATGACAGAATACATACTGTAGGAGTCCATTGGATAAATGGCAAAAGACAGGCATAATTAAGCTATAATGTTTCATGATGCATGCTTAAAGGGTAAAACTATAAAGAAAAACAAGAAAATGAATATCATAAAACATGATATTGGATATATTTAAGAAAATACAAAGAAGTTCATTTTGAGGTAATAGTAGTTTTTTATTCTTAACCTAGAAGACAGATATATATTAATATATACATATATATTCAATATAAGTGTTCCATATTCCTTATGAGTGTTATATTGCACAATAAAAACAAATAGTTTTATAAATGGTTAGATCAACTCAGCAATGAAAATGTCCCAGTGGTAGACTCTAATGGTGAAAGACTCACAGGAGATTTCTATTTTACTTTCCATTTTTAATCATTCATTGAACCATTATTTATTGTGTACTTACTTTGAATGCTAGATTCTGATGAATATTTATGGAACAACATAAACTTTTAGGTCATGGAGCAACAAAAGACAAATAAAGTACATATTTTATACATTGCGTAACTGAGTTCATATGTGTTTTTCTGACCTAACATGTTTTCAACAGTGACAATTCTCAGAATTGACAATTTTCAAAATTACATTGCTGGTTCAGATATGGAAAAGATTTTGTTTCTCCAAAAGTTATTCTTATGCTTGAAGATGGGAGATGTTTTAAGACTTGCCCATTGATACTAAAATGAAGATTTCACTAAGTATATGAATAATTTTTTTAATCACAAATGAAAAGCTGTTATGCTTTTCTATAGAGATCTGTGGATTGGATTTTAAACCTGGAAGGAACATTTCAGAGACTGAGAAAACCAGATGCCAAAACTAAGTTGAAAAGTAGAGGAGAGAGTATGGTTGGTTGTAGTATGAACTTCTGACCATTGAACTTTATACCAACAAGTTTATTCGTAGCAAGCAAACCAACTTGATTAAAGTTGAATAAAATTCTTATCCTTGTGTTGAACAACATTTGCCCAAAGAAACATGATTCATTAAAATTTACATCAGCACATAAACTAATAACCTGAAATTTTCATGTATTTCCATTAGCTTTCTGGTCATTTGGAGATTATTATAGAGACCTGATAATCCATTAATATTCCAATGCTTTCTTGATTTTATAGCAGTTGAGAGGCAGTTTCTCTGCTTGGGAGAGACATTCCCTGCTGTGTTCCAAGACAACTAGCAGAGAAAACACATGCAAGTTTTGTACATAACAGATCCTTGGTAAATATCAATTCTTCTCTAATCATGTTTAGGTTCAAAAGCAAAATACTTTGCTTTCATCCCCTTTGATACTGGGCTGTGCTCCATGCAGTCCGGCCGGCTTTCAAGTCAGGGAAGAACTCTGTGGGGTGGAAGTGGAGTTCAGTTGGAGGAAGAAAAATGTGAATTGGTAGGAACCTTCCTCATATTTAGTGTGAGTTCATTAACAAAAATTTCTGCTTTATTTCTTTTCTTACATTTTAATCACAAACAAAAAGAAAGCATTCTCTAAATACTTTTGAATATGAATAAATTTATTGCTAAAACACATCCATCTGACTGATATCAATGTCATGAATGTTACTTTTAAGGCAAGTGGATCAGGCAAAAACAGTATTGCTTTTATTTAAAAAAAACTTTATTAAGAATGATAAATATCACAATTATCTAATAGTAAAAATATCTCTTGCTTAGTGTATAGATCATCTACCTGATCTTGTGATATTCATTATGTTTTACTTATTGCTCCAAATTCACCTATTGTGAGGCAAATGACAGGAGATAATTTTTCACCAATAGTTTTTAGACTTTTCTTTTTCTTTGAAGTATCTAAATAAGTATTTAGCCCATTTGAAAAAATTGGGCTGCCTAGTTTTTTAGTGGTAGTTTTTAAGGATTGTTTACATGCTAGAAATATGGATCATTTGGGATATATTTATTGAAAATATTATCTACCATTCTATGACTTTTCATTCTTTCAGTGTGTCTTTTTTATACTTTAATGAATTTAAGTTTATTAATTTTTCCCTTTATACTTGTTTTTTTTTTGCCCTCTTTAAGAAATCTTTGTCTAGCACAAGAGCATAGCTGTATTAGTGTCAGGATTTTCCAATGATATACAGGACAGATGTATAGATCTAGATCTAGATCTAGAGAGAGGAAGGAAGGAAGGAAGGAAGGGAGGGAGGGAAATGAATAGAGATTTATTATGGGAATTGGCTGACCTGATTGTGAAAGCTGAGAAGTCGCATGATCTGCTGTTTCAAACTGGAAAACCAAGAAACCTGGTAGTATAACACCACTTCAAGTCTCAAGGCATTTGAATATGTTGGGGTGAAGTTTGTTGTTATTGTCCTATAGTCTGAGATTGAATAATCCAGAACTTCACATGGGCAAGAGAAAATGGAGGTGCCAGCTCTAAAATACAGAGAGAGAAATATTCACCCTTCCTCAACTATTTGTTCTGTTTGGTCATATTGGTCAGGACAGACCTTGTTTACTCAGCCTACTGACTCAAATGCTATTTTCTTCAAGAGACACCCTTGAAGATACACACAGAAATGATGCTTTAGCAGCTCTCTGAGCTTCCCTTAAGTCCCACTCAAGTTGACACATCAAATTAACGATCACATGTTTTCTTATATAATCTATTTTCTGTTCATAATTAGACATACATATCATTGCTTACAATAGAAATTAATAGTGTGTGTGTGTGTGTGTGTGTGTGTGTGTGTGTGTGTGTGTGTGTTAGTATACTGGAGCAAAAATTTTACTTCTATCTTTTTAGGGATTTATTTTTCTGGTTGAGCCTGAGAATTAAGTTGGCATAAGACAGATAAATTATTTTGCCCCAAATATCTTACTCTTACTTTTTTCAGAAACTGTCTCTTTGTCTGCCTACTGGGGCCAAGACTGTGTTGTATCTCTCTCCCCCAGTATCTTAAGGCTTCACTTCATGGAAAAGAAGTTTCTATGACACTAGGAAATTCTTTTTTTCCAGTAACTACTGCTCGTCTCCTCTATATTTGTGCCAGCAAAAATTCTCCCTCATCTCCTGCCTTACTCCTGATCTTCCCTATAAACAAGCTAGAGGAAATTAACTTAAGGGGATTGATATTTTCTTATTAGTAATATGAAAGCAAGCTGGGCATAGTGGTGCACACCTGTATTTCTAATACTTGAGAGTCTGGGACAGGAGGATTGTAGGCTTAAGGGCAGTCTGAGCAACTTAGCAAGACCCTGTTTAAAAAAAAATGAAAAGGTCCTGGGTGTAGTTCAGAGGTGGGCTGTCCCTGAGATCAATCTCCAGTAATAATAATAATTATTGAAAATATATAAGAGCAGCATTCTTTATAAATTTCTTCATTCCAAGTAAAAGTGGAGATAAGTATGACTGTACAGTCAGCACAGGATTATCTGCATTTCCTACCCTACTGTAGGTAGTATTGATTCCTGCAGGTTGCTTGTCATAAGTGAAAAATGTATTATACAGAAAATGATTATTTGTGATCAAAGAACAAAGTGAAGCTAGTCTTTCTTTTTTTTTTTTTTTTTTTTTTTTTTTTTTTTTTTTTTTTTTTTTTTTTTTTTTTT
>PVLC010033955.1:0-17189 GCA_004027655.1 Graphiurus murinus | reverse complement strand
TTCAGATAGAGGTTTAATATCTAGGATATACAAATAACTCAAGAAAATTGCAACTAAGAGAGCAAATAACCCAATCAAAAATGGGCAAAGGATCTAAATAGACACTTCACAAAAGAAGAAATACAAATGGCCAATAAATGTATGAGGAAATGTTCCACATCATTGACAATCAGGGAGATGCAAATCAAAACTACCCTGACATTTCACCTAACTCCAGTCAGAATGGCAATCATAAGAAATATGAACAACAACACCTGCTGGCGAGGGTGTGGAGAAGTGGGAACCCTAATACATTGTTGGTGGGATTGCAAACTTGTGCAACCACTGTGGAAAACAGTATGGAGGATCCTCAGACGAATGGGAGTGAACCTACCATATGACCCAGCAATACCACTACTGGGTATCTACCCAACAGAATGGAAACCAAATTATCAGACCGATGCATGTGTATCTATGTTTACAGCAGCTCAATTCACAATAGCCAAACTATGGAAGCAGCCAAGATGTCCAACCACAGATGAATGGATTACAAAACTATGGGATATGTACACAATGGAATTTTATTCAGCCATAAAGAAGAATAAAATCATGTTCTTTGCAGGGAAATGGATGCAACTGGAAAACATTATGTTAAGTGAGATTAGTCAGTCACAAAGAGTTAAGAAGCATATGTTCTCCCTAATATCCGGATGCTAGGGAGAAGATGGGGCATAGGAGGGTCTCCAGATGAAAAGGAGAGATCCTCGATAAGCAAAGAAGTTGATTTAATTGTAGTGGATGCATGGGGCAGAGGGACACCCTAAAGCACATGATGTACTTACACAATCATATCAAGGTCACTCACTGTAGTGAACCTGAGGGGGAGGGAGGGGGGGAATGGGGTGGGAATTGGGGAAGGGGTCAAATGAGAATTGTGTGCAAATATGTTGTTAACAACTAGTACTTAACAAAGATGTATGCTATATTGCATGAATTACTACAATAAAAATTATAATTAAAAAAAAGAAATGAGATCAGAGAAAGTCCATAGGATGTAAAGGATCATATTTTTATATCAATAAAAAAGGTCAATTTCCTGAATAAGAATAAAAAGGAAGGATATAATGGATGAAATAAAATCTTTAATAGAAACCATCATTGACAGATTAGACCACATGAAAAACAGAATAATGAATATACAGTCAATAATAAACAGAAGACAACAACATAACTAGAACCTTCAGGAGCTCTGGGATAGTAAATGATCAAAGTTCAGAATAATAGGCATGTATGAGAGTCTAGAAACCAAGGAAATTAAAAACCTTTTCAGAGAAATAATATCAGAGAACTACTTAAACATAGAAAATGAATTGCACACCCAAGTAGATGAAAGATTCAGAAGCCAAATTAGACAAGATCAAAGAACTTCTCTACATCACATAATAATCAACATGGCTAAAGAATCTTAAATGCATTGAGAGCAAAAGGGTGGGAGACATTCACTGGTAAAATAGTCAGAATCACTCTGAACTTCTCATATCAGATCATGAAAGCCAAAAGAACCTAAAACGATGTAATCCAAATCCTGAAAGAAAACAACTTCCGACTAAGAATACTTTATCCAGCAAAGAAATATTTTAAAATTGAGGGAGAAATAAAAATCTTCCAATATGAGCAGAAAGTAAAAGAATGAGTGTCTACAAAACAAGCATGAGTGAAAATACTCAAAGGGATAAAATACAAAGAAGAAATTTTAAAAAAGCATTGGAACCCAAGAAGGGATGAACTCCAGCACATGAACAACTAAGCAAGAAAGACCTAACACTATATCAAGCAGAAAATACAAGTCAAAATGATAGGAAATAATAATTTCTCAATAATACAATTCAATGTCAATGGTTTAAAATACCCACTTAAGAGACATAGACTGGCAAAATGGATTAAAGAACATAATTCATCTACATGCTGCTTGCAAGCAATACACCTTAAAGGCAAAGATATTCACAGACTAAAGGTGAAAGCATGGAAAAGGTATTCGATGCAAATGGAGATCAAAAGCAAGCAGGTGTAGCAACAAAGCCGACTTCAAATCAAAACTTATCAGACGAGATGAAGCAGATCATTTCTTAGTGATAAAAGGAACAATCCAACAAGTGGATATAATTATAGTAAATATTTATTCCCAAAATGTGGATGAAACTACTTTTATAAAACAAACTCTTCATGACCTGAAGACTCAGACCCCAATACAGTAATATTTGGAGATTTCAACATAACTCTCATTGTACCACTACATCAATCTTCCTGGCAAAAGATCAGTAAAGATGCTTCAGACCTAAAGAACACCATAAAACAAATGGACCTATTAGACATATAGAGAATATCCCACTCCACTACAGCTGAATACACATTCTTGATTTTGTGTATACAAGGAAGCTTTTCCAAAATAGGTCATATTCTAGGCCACATAGTAAGTACTAGCCAATTCAAAAAAGTAATATAATTTCTTGTATTTTTTCTGACTATAAGGGAATGAAAGTAGAAATCAACAACAGGAAGAACAAGATCAATTACATAATACATGGAGATTGAATACTATGCTTCTGAATGAGTATTGGATCATAGAAGAAATAAGGGAAGAAATTTAAAAATTCCTAGAATCAAACAAAAATAGAGATAACATACCAAAATCTTTGGGACATTTTGAGGACAGTTTTGAGAAAAATTATAGCATTGAGTGCCTACATTAAATAACAACAAAATCAGAAAGTCACCATATAAACAACTTGATGATATACCTCAAAAACCTCAAAAAACAGACACAGACTAAACCCAGAGCCAGTAGAAGGCAGGAAATAAATAAAATCAGAGCAGAAATCAATGAAAAAGAGAACAACAACACAATACAAAAGATTAGCAGAACAAAGAGTTGTTTTTGAAAATATACAATAATGATAAACCCTTAGTCAATCTAACAAGAAGAAAGAGAATCAACTCAAACTATTTTTTGTGGTACTGGAGATTGAACCCAGAGGGATTCTACCTCTGAGCTACACCCTCAGCCCTATTTTATTCTTTATTTTGAAACAGGGTCTCACTAATTTGCACTGGGCCTCACAAGTTGCTGAGGTTGGCCATGAAACTGCGATCCTCCTGTCTCAGCTTCCCAAGTACTGGGATTACAAGTGTGCACAACCACACCCAGCATCAACTCAAATTATTAAATAAGACATGAAAAAGGTAGCATGGAAATCTAGAGGATCATAAGAAATTATTTTGAAAATTTATACTCAAAATGGAAAACGTAGAAGAAATTGACAAATTCCTAGACACATACAGCCTACCTAAATTGAATCGAGGATGTATAAAACCTAAACTGACTAGTAGAAAACAAAGAAATTGAAATAGTTATAAAGAGTATTCCAGCTGGGCATGGTAGTGCATGCTTGTAATCCCAGCATTTGGGAGGCTGAGACCAGAGGATCCAGGTTCGTGGCCAGCCTCAGCTACCTAGAGAGGCCCTCCGCAATTTAGTGAGACCCTGTTTCAAAATAAAAAATAAAAATAGGGCTGGGGGTATAGCTCGGAGGTAGAATGCCCCTGAGTTCAATCCCCAGTACCACAAAAATAAAATAAATAAAGAGCATTCCATCAAAGAAAAGTCCAGGTATACATGGATTCCCATCTTAACTCTACAAAACTTTTAGAGAAGATTTAATCTCGATGCTTCTCAAACTATTCCATGAAATAGAAAAAGATGGGATTTTCCCAAACTCATTCTTTGAAGCCAGTATCATCTTAATACCAAAATCAAATAAAGACAATTCAAGGAAAGAAAAATAAAGACCAATATTGTTGATGAACTTAGATGCAAAAATTCTAAACACAAAACTAGCAATAAAAATTTAAAACCACATAAAAAATTATACATCACGATCAAGTGCATTTCATTCCAGTTTTGCAAGGCTGGTTCAACATACACGAATCAATAAATATAATTCACCAGACAAATAGAAGTAAGAACAAAAATCACATGATCATTTCACTAGATGCTGAAAATGCATTTGACAAAATCCAACATCCATTTAGGTAAAAAACAGTGCAGAAAATCGGAATAGAAGGAAACTTTCTCAACATTTTAAACTCAATTTAGGATAAGCCAAAGCCAACATTATACTGAATGGGTAAAAACTATAATAATTCCCTGTAAAATCAGGAACATTCCTTTTCAATATAGTACTAGAAACTCTAAACAGAGCAATAAGGCAAGAGATGGAAATCAAAGGAATGCAAATAGGAGAAGAACTGAAATTATCTGTTTACAGATGACATACTCCTATATTTAGAAGAGACTAGAAACTCAACCAAAAAACTTCTGGAGCTTATAAACAAGTGGGGCAAAGTATCAGGATACAAAATAAATCTATCTATAAAAATAAATAGCTTATCTATATAACTATGAATCCACTTAGAGAGAAATCTAGAAAACAATATCATTTATAGCACCCCCCCAAAAAAAACCCTAGGAATAAACCTAATAGGCTAAAAGACCACTAAAGAAATTGAAGAAGATCTTAGAAAATGTAAAGATCTCCCATGCTCTTGGATAGGCAGAATAAATATCATCAAAATGGCCAGTCTATCAAAAGTGATCCACAGATTCAATGTAATTGCTATTAAAATACCAAGGTCAGCCGGGTGTGGTGGCGCACACTTGTAATCCCAGCATTCAGGAGGCTAAAACCGGAGGATCCAGGTTCGCTGCCAGCCTCAGCTACCTAGTGAGGCACTCCGCAACTTAGTGAGACCCGGTTTCAAAATAAAGAATAAAAAATAGGGCTGGGGGTGTAGCTCGGAGGTAGAATGCCCCTGAGTTCAATCCCCAGTACCGCAAAAAAAAAAAATAATAAAAATAAAATACCAAGGTCATTCTTCACAAATATAGAAAAATCAGTCCTAAAATTCATATGGTAAAACAAAATAAAAGACCAAGAATAGACCAAGCAATTATCAGCAATAAGAACCATGCAAGAGCATCACCATACTTGACTTCAAACTATACTATAGAGCTATAGTAATAAAACGAAGCACAGTACTGGCACAAAGACACATAGAACAATGGAACAGAATAGAAGATTCAGAAACAATTACATACACTTACAGCCAATTAACTTTTGACAATGGTGTCAAAAACATATGCTGAAGAAAAGGTAGCATTTTAAACAAATGGTGTTGGGTAAAATGGTTATCCATTTGTAGAAAAATTGAATTAAACCCCAACCCCTCATCAACTCAAGAAATTGAAACAAGAATTAATAACTGGGATAGAATTAAATTAAAAAGCTTATGTACTATAAAGGAAATCATGAAGAACCTTAAGAGAAAGCCAACAGAGTGGAAGAAGCTCTTTGCAAGCTATTACTCTGGTAGAAAACTATTATCTAGGATACACAATGAACTTAAAATACTTAACACTAAGAAACAAATGATGCAATAAAAATGGGCAAGTAAACTTAGATCAGAGACTTTGAAATCACTAGAATAGGCCATAGGGCCAATGCTCCAACCTATAGGCACTGGTAGAAACTTTCTTAATAAGATTCCTAAAGCACAAGAAATTGAAATGAGAATTAATAACTGGGATAGAATTAAATTAAAGAGCTTCTGTATAATAAAGGAAACCATGAAGAACATTAAGAGAAAGCCAACAGAGTGGGAGAAGCTCTTTGCAAACTATTACTCTGATAGAAAACTATCTAGAATATACAATGAACTTAAAATACTTAACACTAAGAAACAAATAATGCGATAAAATGGGCAAGTGAACTAAAAAGACACTTATCAAAAGAATTATAAATGGCCAATAAATATATGAAAAATGCTTAACATCATTAGCAATCAGGAAGATGCAAGTCAAAACTACACTGAGACTTTACCTCACCCCAATTAGAATGGCAATCATCAGAAATACAAATTATAATAAATGCTTGTGATGATATAGGGAAATAGGAACTCTGATACATTGTTGGTGGAATTGCAAATACATGCAGTCGTTTTGGAGATCAGTGTGGAGATTCCTCAAAAGACTAGGAATGCAACAACCATATGATCCAGCTATACAATTTCTGGGTATCTTCCCAAAGGAATTGAAACTAAACTGCTATAGTAATATGTGCATATCTATACTTATAGCAGCGCAATTCACAATAGCCAAATTAAGGAACTAGCCTGGGTGTCTATAAAAAGATGAATGAATTATGAAATTATGGGATATATATATATACAATTAGATTCTACTCTGCCATAAGGAGGAACAAAATTATGTCATTTGCAGGGAAATGGATAGAACTAAATAATATTATGCTAAGTGAGATCAGTCAGTCACAAAAAATAAAGGGTCATATGTTTTCCTTCATATGGCAGTGAGAAATTGAGATACAAAAGGGACTCCAGGCAAAGGATAAACTCTAGTGGAGTGATAGAGGGTCCCTAAGGGAGGGAGACAGAGAGAGGGAGATCTGATGAAAGAAACACTTTAATTGACATGATGTAAATATTAAAAATGTCAATGCCAATCTAAATTTCATGCATGGTAAAGGGAAGGGAGTGGGGTAGAAGCGAGGAGAAGCTCATCAAGTGTTGGGTGCACATATGTCTCTATTGTTTTGAACTTCATCATGATGTGTGATTACAATGTACCAATAAAAATGAAAAAAGCCTATTTTTCTCAGCTTCTATTGTAAAGCAAATCATGTCCAACTTTCAATAAAATACTAAAAGGTATTCTGAACAGCAAGAATAAACAGTCTGAAGAATATGGATATATATCAGAAGCACATTCAGATATATGCAAATAAAAATTTTGAAGGAAAATAGAGGGCAAAAAATACCTTACCTGTAGAGGAACAAGGATAAGAATTATAACATACCTCATGTCATAAAATGGGCAAGGCTGGCCTTGAACATGTGATTGCTTAAAATGCAAATAGTATAAATACACAAATTGAAAGAGAGAGGTTGTCAGAACTGATTAAAAATTCAACTATATATTGCCTGTAGGAAATCCACTTTAAATGCATATATATATACACATACACACACACACACACACATATATATATATATATATAAATGTATACATATAGATATATTAAAAGTAAAGGAATGGAGTCAGGCATCCCTGGGAGGCTGAGACAGGAAGATTGCAGGTTCAAAGCCAGTCTCAGCAACTTAGTGAGGCCCTCAGCAATTCAGCAAGATCTTTGTTTCAAAATAAAAAATAAGCTGGGTGTGGTGGTGCACACTTGTAATCCTAGTAACTTGGGAGGCTGAGACAGGAGTATCTCAGGTTCACAGCCAACTCCACAACTTAGTGAGATACTGTTTCAAAATAAAGAATAAAAATAAGGCTGGGGGTGTAGTTCGAAGGTACAATGCCCCTGGGTTCAATCCCCAGTGCCACACAAAAAAATTAAAAAATAAAATAGGACTAGGGATTGGAGGTTGTAGCTTGGAGGTAGAATGCCCCTGGGTTAAAGCCCCATCCAGAACCACACAAAAAAGAAATAGAAAAAATGGAGTAGCTACATTAATTTCGGATAAAACTAACTTCAGAAGTTAAAAAATGCATATATCAAGAGTAAAAAAGAATGCTTCTATCTAAATAATAAAGAAGTAAATTTTCCAATAAGATATAACAACACTAACTATGTGTGGAACTAACAAGAGAATGTCAAAATGCATGAGACAAAAATGGATAGAATAGAAAAACCAGAGAAATCCTATATTATAGCTAGAATCTTCCCTAACTCTCCCAATTAGTGATTTCTAAGTCAAGCAGGCAGAAAATATGTAAAAGTAAACAATTTTATAAGGGTAAAGAAAGGCACTATGTAAGAATAAATAAGTAAATTTTCCAAGAAGATTGAACAATACTAAATGTGTACACTTTTACATAGCATAATTCCCAATTAAAATTTGGTCTTCAAATACTGATTTCTTTCCAAAAATCAAATAAGTGAGGGGAAAAAGAGTAACATCAGGGTAGAAAAACATAACAAACTCTACCTTGGCCAGATTATCAAGAGTTAGCATCAACACAAAGTCATAAGTAATAGTATGTACCCATGATATGCTGTAGTAAAATGATATCTCTGGAGTCTTCCTTTCCAAACGTTGTAACTTCAATCTATTCATAAGAAAACATGAGCCACATCCCGAAATGAAGGGCATTATGCAAAATATCTGATTAGTGATTTTCAGCATTCTCAAAGTCATCAAAAAGATGGGATTTGGAGAAACTTACAATTTAAGGGAGTGGAAGGAAACAGGACAATGAAATGTTATGTGGTATTCTGGGGAAATCTTGGAACTGAAAAAGGATATTAGGTATAAACTAAAAATATAAGTAAAACTATAAAATTTTGTTAATAATAATGTATCAATATTGGTTCATAAATTGTTATAGATGTATGACATGAATGCATTAAGTTAATAATAGGGAAAACTTTGTGAGGATATATGCTATCTTTCTGTATTCTCTCTTCATGATCTCTCTGTAAAACAAAAAGTTAAAAACATGTTGCTGATCCTACTTTAAATGAAAGAAAAGTGGAAGTGATTGGTTTGCACATCATTTGTGGGAAGATTTTAAAAAGTGAATTTGTTAAAGAAAGATAAGAAGATGGCTTCATATTATCCCCAACAACTCGAGAGTCAGTTTAAGCCCTGATTCCTATCTGTGGGAAATTATTTCTTTAGGCGTGGGAAGAAAGCATATTGCATAGCATAGAAAATTGGAAAGAAATAGACAAAATATTATGATATTCAACCCAAAAGAGTTCCTTGCAAATATTTGATAGAGATTCATTACATATATTCTTTACTTTTAAAATTACAATCTGAATTCCTGATTTTTATTGTATCTAAAAAGAGAAGTGTTTATACAAACAAATTCATATCAAGAAATGGAATTAAATGCAAATAAAGGACACTTCTTATAAAAGGCAAAAATTAGGAAAAAAAATTATTGCATGAGGTAAAAGCAATGGAAAATTCATTGCTCTTTTGAAGCAACCCCACAGAGTTAATTCCTCCATGGTGCTGAAGGCTTTTGCTTTGAAATTCATTTTATTGACCTAAAGCTTAAACTGCAAGGATAATTGACAAGAGGGAGAGAACATCATGCTAGCATTGTCACATATGCCCTCACTTAGTCCCTTATTAAAAGATGCATTATGTAAATGTATCCCCCACTTAATTTTGTTAGAAATATTTTTGTCCCTGGTAAGATATTACCTATGTTTGCCAAACAGGGAGGGAGGAAACCCACATTTTCAAAAGGTTTAATGATTATGTCTCCACACCTTAATTTCTGCCTGAAATTCAAGCCCACATAAAAGGCTCCAAAACCTAAATGTAGTTTTACTTTGTACCTGACTTATGTGTATAATATGGGTTTAGAAAAAATAAAGCATATCTAAAAGCAGGAAATAGATGTGACTAAATTTTGAAACATGTTTCTTTGGCGAAATTGGTCTCCAAAATGACTTTGTAATGCAGTGATGTATCTGCAAAATCAATCTCCATCCTACAAGCCAGAGAAATAATCAATTATCCATCCAGTTATGTATCGCCAACCCAAACATATACAAATCACAGATACAGAACTGTGAAGTATTGAAAGTAGCAAAAGCACATTAGGCATTAGTCCTTAATTAGAAAACAGATTATTCTTCAATTAAAAACTATGGAAATTATAGGGGAATGCAATGATCTTGTATATTTGATGGAGTGAAATCTTTCTCATGAAAGATTTTTTCCTATGAATAGTTCTTATGAAGCATTTAAAAATCATTGCTGGAAGAAAACAAATAAGTGGTAGACATTTATGAAAAAACAGACACATTATGAATAAATGATAAATGTCTATGGTTCACCTTTAAGCTGATGGTTACCCATGCCTTCATATCAGTCTTTACTAATAGGAGCCTCTGAGAATTTGGTTTTGTGGCTTAAGGCCATATAGAAAACCCAATCAATACTGAAGGACATAAAAACTAGTTGGAAAAAGTCCACTTCATCCTTAAGTTTTAAAGATAAAAGAGTATCTTTTGACTCTTCATTAATAGTGTGTTTTCCTACTAGCATTAAGGAAAAAAATACATTCTCATTTTAGAGTCCTAAAATCTTTCCTATTTTTCTTTTCAATATCAATGTGTTTGTAAGAGAGAAAGTGACTTAAAAAAAATAAAATTGATGGCCTTTGATCTCAACTTGATGTTTAACCTGTGTTCTCCAGAACCCTGAGCTATCTTGCAAGTCAGGTTCTTTTAACCCTGAGCATGCTCCATGTAAAACAGCTAACTACAAATGAATCAGAATCTTGCAATTCAAGGACTCATGTTTTTTCAGGGATGGGGGCTTGAAAATTAAAATCCTGAATAAAACTTTTATAACTTTACATTTGAAAACTAATTTGAAATGCTTTCATGTAGTAAGAGAGTACTTGAACATCTTATCTGCACTTAAAAAGGTGGGGTATTTGACTAAATGTAAGGTACATGCTCAGTGTCAAAACTTAGTCATCCAAGGAGGGAAGGACTTATTAACCAGAGATGTCACATAGCTGTGGAGTGGAGCCATTATGTCTTCCCTGGGCAAGCTTCTTCCCTCATTGCTCAGCTTATTAGTATGCAGCTGGAAAATACCAGCACAGAGCATGCCAAAGCAGACAAAGAAATGACTAAAGGGAGATTTAAACTCCCTGACTATACATATTCCCATAAAGTTTAAAGAACATAACTATTCACAGCGGGGTAAAGCCCCACAGTTTTCATTCGGTGAAACAATCCACATTACCCCTGTGGCTAGAATGATGAGAAAATGAATTTGAAAATAGCTGCAGAATGGTGCTGATGCCTTTGGTCAAGAAATAATAGTGGTACTTTTTATTTTCTCGGACCTACAGCTAGTTCCTGATACCAAGTGGCTTAGTGAGGTTGTGACTGTAACATCAGACTGGGGAGACCTGAAACTTAACAATACATTTTAATCACAAGAATTTATCTGCAATGAAAAAGCAGAAGAAGGTGACCATTTTTAAAAGGAATATTTAAATACTCAAAAACAAATTTCTTTATGTATTTGGGTATTTGTGGATAAATTATCATTTTAAAAGCTTCTTGCCACTATCATTGATAGTAATCACACATTAAGTGTTATTACGTGGTAGGCTGTGTGCTAACCGGCTTCATGTACATGATTTACCTAATCCTAACAAAACCCTAAGAGGATAATATTATGGGTACTTCACAGATGAGAAAACAGAATTTCACAGAAGTTAACATTCTGTTTTACATTTTTTATATAAAAAAAGAGTGGCATAATCTTACTAAACCTCAGGTGTGTGTATCTGTGTCTACATACAATATTCTTCGCTTTTACAGACTCACTTAGTTGCCTAAATTCTTCACATTTTCCTCAATATATGCACATCTGTGCAATAGTAGAAAACACATCTATTTTCATCTGGTCAAGTTAAAATGTGCAGGACTAGGCAACTAGGTTACTATAACTTGATGGTGGTAGAAGCATGACACTGAATAGATGGGAAATAAAATCTGGGAAACCATTAGATTGACTTTTGTGACACCATAGTCTCATTTTTTAAGAATATCTTGCATTACCCTTTCACAATGTAATTTACCTTGCTTCAGCTAAACAAGGAGCACAGCCTTGACTTACATTCTCTTATTTCACTTTTGTGGAATGACTCTAGATTTATTTTTCTGGCTTACAAAGAGACAACATATAGTATTTTTTGGAGTCCAACTCAATTACATTTTGGGAATAAGTGGATGATACACATATGAATTAATAAAGGCTAAAGTCCTTATTAGGATAATAATCAAATACTTAATAATTTAATAGAAAAGAAAGAAACTTCGGCTTTAATTATGCAAGTTCACTACTAGGAATTTGTCCTCTATTTTGCCAGTGGCATTATTAGAGCAACTATCAATAAAATGCTTGGGAAAACTACAAAACTAGCACTGAGATATCACATTTAATGTGGAGAAACTATTTCATTCATCCATTGTATAAATATCATAAAATGCTTCTGTGTGCCAGGAATTGTAATAGATGCTGAGATTATACTAGTAACTAAAATGGAAAAACCCTACCCTCATAGAACTCACATTTGACAAAGTAAGGAGCGATTTTGGAGAGTGAAGTGACATTTTCAAATTGTGCAATTCTTTGACACACCTTCCATGGAGAGAAGGATCTACATCTCATTCTCTTAAATCCGGGCTGGTCTTATGACTTATTTATAACCAGTAGAAATCAAGGTAACTGAAGCTGTATGACTTTTGGGGTGAGGTCACAGAGGTCAATGTGGCCTATGATAGTCACAAGGGATTTCCAAATACATCCCAAGGAATGATAGAGCCCACCCCACCCTTGAGAATCACTAGTCTAGAAATTCTATTAGCTGTAATACATTGTAGGTGATGTCTTCTTGAGTTGAGGAAGGACAGTTGGTCTTTACGCACTTAGAGCAATAATCTGATGACTACATGTTCCTTTCCATTCCTGTTTATGTAGCTGGAGATCCTGGGAGTGGAAGATGAGGAGAGCCTAAGTATAAATGACTACAGTTAGTTCTTGGTGGGAAACATGGACTTCATATTCTTATAATCATATAATATTAAATATTTAGGATCTCCTCTAACTGCCTAGAGATATCATACTTCCAGATTGTTTCAGAATTTACTTCCAAACTCTTCTGGGGTTTGTATTATTCTCCAGACAGAGATGTGTGCCTTGAAAGACATCAGGTCCCAATGGGACTTCATTCTTTCTGCATACAACCAAGAAAGCAGAAGTTGCTGTATGTATATAAAGTATGAGACACTTTAAAATAGGAAATGAGAAGCTTATATAAACTTTGGAAGTTCTAGAGGAGCAAAGTTCAAGGAAGTGAATAGGTAGTTCTTAAAACTGCCACAACTCAAAGCATCTCTGGAAAATATTAGCAATCATCTCAATCTGCAGCAGTGACAGGTCCCCCTGAAGTGCTATGAATTTTCCATTTGTTCACAAATCTCCTCCAATTTCTCAAATCTCAACCAAGTGCTTCTTTTTGGTGGACTCACCCTGAGAACCAAACACAAAGGGGGCATTCTGAGAAATGTAGTTCCTGTTATATCCTCTACAATGCACTAGGAGAACTTGTGGGATTGGTGAAAAAGGTTGACAACAGACCATCCAGTCCTCTACTTTACAGAAGCTTTCATGATGTTTACATGAGATAATGCCTATAAAATTTTGCGAAAATGCCATGTATCATTAGTATATTATTATTGGCATTAGTATTATTGAAGAGAAAAATTATATGATCCTGTTATATTATGATTTCTACTTCTTTACTTGGAAGTAGAAATTTTGGGCAAAACTATGATTGCTTTTATTTTAGAATTATACATTTCTGTTTAGACAGATTGAGGATCTTTTCTAGGAAATGATTATGAGGTATATATATATACATATATATGTATATATACACACATATATATGGATAAGTAGGTATATATGCATAATATATGTATATAATATATTATATATACATTATATATGAATTAAATATAACTCTCACTGGAGCCAGGCATGGTGGCACATGCTTGTAATCCCAGTATTTGGGAGGCTTAGACAGGAGGATTGCAGGTTCCTGACCAGCTTCAACTACTTAGTGAGACCCTCTACAACTTAGAGAGACCCTGTTTCAAAATAAAGGATAAAAATAGGGCTGGGGATGTAGCTCAGAGGTAGAATGCCCCCTGAGTTCCATACCCAGTACCTCACAAAAAAGTAACTGTCACTGGAAATTAAGATACCATCACCAAAACTCTAAGCTGATATAGCTTAGGAATTTAATATTAATTCAAAACATGAAAATATTTCCAGAGTCTACAAAATGGAAAGTTGGAAAATTATAATTTGAAAATTATAATATTGCTTTATTGGCATAGAATATATTTTCTAACATCACTTTCAAGCTAGCAAATATAAATTAAAATGTTTAAGTTAGGGAAATAAAATTACAGAAACACAACTAAGTTTTAATTTTGGTTTATAAAGGAGATCATAATGAGCTAATAGGTCATCTATGTGAAATCACTTTCTTATGCTTGAGAACATAGTTTATATTTCTCCATTAACATGAAGTAATCATAAATTGTGGCTTTAATTGGAGCTTTCCAGAATTGCTTCAGTGACCACTTTGTACATAATTTAAGAGTATTCATGTAATCAAGCTTTGTACCAGAAGTGTTTCCTCTTAGTGCTAACAAGGGCATGATCTGACATTTGGTTTGGAGAATATGACCAGAATGGTTAATATGGTGTTGCCACTTCTGCTCTCTTGAATCATTATATTACTCTTTAAGTATCTAAAGCAATTAAAAATAAACTAAATGAAGAAATCTTTGGAGTGAGAGGAAACTTTTCCATTTTAGTATTTGAAAGCAGAGTGTTGTTTTTCCTTAAGGCATTTTCTCACAGAAAGGTTCTCTGGGTCTTCAATGGTGAAAAACATGGAATATATATTTTTTTAGTCTTCTTTTTTTTTATTAGTGCATTGTAATCATACATCTTGATGAAGTTCAGGGTGATAGAGGCATACATATACACAGCACTCATTGAGCCCTCCTCCATTTTCCCACCCAAATGTATCAAAATAGTCTTAAAAATTATTCTGTAAGATGGTAAAAAATTCACTTTGATGTTCCTTTTACATATTGAAAAAATTTTATTTGATATAGTATAAAATAAAAGATGATACAAAATGCCACATACATTTAAAAACTATTGGAAGAAACTGAGACTTAACATTCCTCATTCAAATATAGAAACACAGCTGGGTGTAGTGGTACACACTTATAATCCTATTACTTGGGAGGCTGAGATAGGAGGATCTCAGTTTTGCAGCCAGCCTCACCTACTAAGTGAGGCCCTCCACAACTTAGTGAGACCCTGTTTCAAAATTAAAAACAAATACGGCTGGGGTGTATCTTGGAGGTAGAATATCCCTGGGTTCAATTCCCAGTCCCCCCCATACACAAATATATATACACAAAAAATCTCTCTCTCTCTCTCTCTCTCTCTCTCTCTCTCTCTCTCTTTATGCTTCAAGAGAACTGTGTTCTAAAACTGCTTATGTTTATAAAAACTGATTCTATAATAATACTTATTTTAAGTTGGTATTTATTTCTAAAACAAAGAAAGGGGATATCTGGGGAAATGGATAGGCATGTGGGATCCTTCAATTGTTTTGGTAATGATCAGTTTCTTAGGCTGGGTCATGGGTGTATGTGATATCCAGTTAGGTCAGTATTCATAATTATTATCGTTTGCTTCTGATGTCTAATTGTTTATTTGCTGAAATGTCTATTCATACTCCATTGAATTGCATTTGCCCTTTGTAAAAAATAAGTTAGACATATTTGTATGTTTCTATTTTTAGGTTCTCTTTCTATAATACAGATTTATGTTTCTATTCCACTGCTATTATCGTACTGTTTTGCTTACTGTAGCTATATATATATTGGGGGAGAGGGTGAGGGACGAGAAAAGGAAGGATTGAGGAGGAAAACAGTTCAAAAATACTATTGTGAAAAATGAAGTTATTATTGCCAATTCACTAACTTATATGGGAAGGAAGAAGGGGAAGCAGGTTGGGATGTGAAAAGAAGTACATCAAGAGCTGTGTACATGTATGTTTGTATCACATTGAACCTCACTACAATATATAATTGCAATGTACTAATGAAAGTATAAAACATGTACATCTTTAAAATGCAAATCATTATTTAATAAAGTGATTTTAGATAAGCAGTAAGTGCACATTGCTTTCCATCTGACTCTAAGGGATAAAGAAACTGAGATGAAACATGTAATAATATTTTTTACATTAAAGAGCTTGGGATTTTCCCTGATACTGTTCCAGATACACTTACAAATTTTACTAGAACATACATACCATTCTCTTTTCCTCATTAATTTTTAAAACTGATACATAAAACACAAAATGGTACATATTTTTAAGTACTATGAGGTCTTTGAATACATTATATTAAATCAAGTTAAGTATATCTATGTCTGCAAGCATTTATCATTTATTTACTATGGAAAAATTCAAAATGCTTTCGTCCAGTTTTTTGAAAAATGCAATGCATTATGACTATTTATAGTTACACAATAGCACATCAGAACTTCTTATTGCCATCTAACTATAACTTAGTTCCCATTGATCAACTTTCCCCATCTCTACCTTCCCTCAGTTCTCCCTGGCCTCTAGTAACCATTACTTTACTCTCAAATTCTATGAGATAACTTTGTTACATTGCACATTGTGTGAGATCATGCAGTACATGTGTTTCTGTGCCTGGCTTATTTCTCTTATTGTATTATCTTCAATTCCATACATGTTGCAAATGACAGGACTTCATTCTTTTACGTGTGTGTGTGTGTGTGTGTGTGTGTGTGTGTGTGTGTGTTACTGGGGACTGAACCCAGGGGCATTCTATCTCTGAGATACACCCTCTATCCTTTTATTTTCTATTTTGAAACAGTCTTGCTAGATTGCTGTGAGTCTTGCTGAGTTTCTGAGGCTGGCCTTAACCTGCAATTCTCCTGTCTCAGCCTCCCAAGTACTGGGATTACAGGAATGCACCCTCATGTAATTATTTTATTTTTAATTGATACTTAAAAACATAAAATTGTACCTATTCATGCAGTACCATGGGATGTTTTTATAAATGTATACATTGTATAATATTTAAATTAGGTTAAACATATCTATTACCTTAAAGCATTCTTTTTTCATTTTTATTTTTATTTTTATTTATTTTTTTAATTTTTATTGTAGTAATTCGTGCAATATAGCATACATCTTTGTTAAGTACAAATTGTTAACAACATATTTGCACACAATTCTCATTTGACCCCTCCAAATTATCAGACCGATGCATGCGTATCTATGTTTATAGCAGCTCAATTCACAATAGCCAAACTATGGAAGCAGCCAAGATGTCCAACCACAGATGAATGGATTACAAAACTATGGGATATGTACACAATGGAATTTTACTCAGCCATAAAGAAGAACAAAATCATGTTCTTTGCAGGGAAATGGATGCAACTGGAAA
>PVLC010033954.1:0-17186 GCA_004027655.1 Graphiurus murinus | reverse complement strand
CAAGGACTACTCACGAGGTGGCTGTCAGAACAAAACTCCTTTGGTGAATCTCATTCCAACTCTGCAGGGCACTAGAGGCAGCCCTTCTCTGGCTCCTAGCTGGCCTTGCTCCTGTCAGCATAATCTTTCAGTCCTCCACTGTCAATTGCTCCTCCAGAATACCTGCCCAAAGAACCTGGGCCAACTGGGTATCTCTGAGTTGTCCATCTGGAGTCACTCACTACCACTGTTTGCTGCTTCTTTGTTCTTTTGTCATTTTCAAGTGTTAATGTCCTGTCTCTAAACTGGACCATAAGTATTTCTGCATCTAGCTTTAGCCATTCCTGTTCACACAGCAACTATCCAACATTCTCTTCATTCTTATCTTGTGTCATAATACACTTTTCTGAAATCCGTATGACAGTAAGAAGCAGAGGAATCTAAACATTTCAGGCAAATATATTATCAAAAAGGAGCCCTATTGGCTGAAACTGAATAATAGGAGGAAGACTAGAAAAGAAAATAAAGTATTAGAAAATTGCCTGAGAACAACAGGAAAGGGAAGGATTATGCAATGGAATTTTACTCAGTCATAAAGAAGAACAAAATTATGTCATTTTCAGGAAAATGGACAGGACTCGAGAATGTTTTGGCAAAAGAGGACCGACTAAAAAACAAAATATTAGAGAATTGCCTGAGAAAGAGAAGAAAGGGAAGGATTAACAAAGGCTCACTTTCTGAGCTATTGATCTCACTGTGGCTATTAGACTAGGAATCCAATTATTTGCTTTCGTGAATGTTGGACCACCACTTTCAAAACAATCTTCTTGGAAGACATATTTTATTACTGAGTGATTTTCCTTGATTTTTAAAATATTGTAAAAGTACTTAATGTGCCTTATAAACATTTCTAGAATATTTTAAATAAAATGTCATCTTGCCAAGCCACAACTTCCTTTTGGCCACATTACTTACATCAGCACAAGCCTAGATTCTGGGAAGCCCCACCAAGATTCTAGTGACAGATTTCCACCACTACAAACAGTGGGCCAGCTTGGAAATGAAGCAAATATCAATTCATTCTGAAAGAAAACATGGCAGCTGAGACTTGACGAGCTTGGCCCACATCCTGGACTTTGGTTGCCTGCTGGGCATACACAGACTAGCATTCATCTGCATGGGAGAGTAAGGAGGTTACAGACAGTATATTACAAATGTTCAGTGATGGAAGCACACTCTCTCAAATCCAACAGCACTGATATTTCTTTAACACCATTGCTTACCTTCTGTTACATGTTGAAGAAATTTTATGATTATATTTGTTTATAAGCCTATCCATGTGTTTACCACCAAGAATAAGTAATACAAATGGAAAAAATAGGAAACAGATACAAATGAAAAAATAAGGATTGTCTTACCCTAAATTGCTGGAAGTCTACTCTGAAAAGTTGGACTTAGTTGTTGCTTTGGCAACATGAAAAGTCCGGGGAGAACCTCTCCCCAACCTATCTGCCTTCTGTCTACCTAGTTTTTTCCACCAGCAATCTTTGCTTTCTCTTAGGCATGTATCTTAGGGGAGGAGGTGTGAATAAGATCAATAACTTAATTTCCATGCAAGCAAGAGAAATAATAGAAAGCAGAGGACAAATGAGGAAAAGCCCTCAGTGCAAGAAGGACAGATGGAGAAAACGGAAGTCATCTCTTAGTTATTTGATCTTAGGGTTTGCCTGTGTCACAGAATAAGGGACAAAGAAAGCAAATCCAGAGAGAGTTGGATCAAACAGAGAGCCTGACACCAAAGTCATGAAAGGAGAATTATGAAAAATCCTTTAAAGAGAATACAAACAAATAAATCCTTTTCATGTAGATCTTTCATAAACACTTTCACAGTATCCTATTTCTAAATTATCCAATCTCTGGTTCACTTCATTATTTCCCACCTCTCCCATGGAAGCATCACTGAGAAGAGGAGCTTTGTCTTTGGGATAATTCCTGAGATTCCTCAAATAATCTTTTTTTTTTTTTTGCGGTACTGGGGATTGAACTCAGGGGCGTTCTACCTCCGAGCTATACCCCCAGCCCTATTTTTTTTTTATTCTTTACTTTGAAACCGGGTCTCACTAAGTTGCGGAGGGCCTCACTAAGTAGCTGAGGCCGGCCGCGAACCCGGATCCTCCGGTCTCAGCCTCCCAAATGCTGGGATTACAAGCGTGCGCCACCACGCCTGGCAGATTCCTCAAATAATCTTATTGGATAACTGAGTAAGAGAACATGCAAGGCTGTGGAGAGTTTGATAAGCATGCATGGGGAAGTGTGGCTATGAAAGGTGGCGGCAATCAGGAGGACCTGGTGACTTAGAGGACAGCAGTGTGAGCACGGTTGCGTGGCACCTACAGTTGCAAAGGCACTAACGTTCCGAAATCATTCTTAAAGCCAGTCTCGGACCATGCTTACTGGGCAGGCTCTTTTCAATGTGCTGAGCCCAGGCCTGCTCATCACAAGACACCAGGGGTATCATCCATTGCTTTTTCACATAGAGGCCCTCCATGCTACTGAATGGGCATTCTGAGAGTAAGGCCTGTCTTCTAGTAGATATGCTCCACTGAGAGCAACCCTGCTTTTTCTGGAAATACTTCTTTAAAGCCATAGCTACAGTGAGTGCTGGAGAGAGAAGGGGTGTTCCATCCTAGTACGGATAGCCGCCAACTTAGAATGGTTTGACGTGTAATTTTTTTTATTTTCCAAAGGTACAATAGCAATATGCATTCTGTAGAAACCACTTATTTATTTTTATTTATTTATTATTTGCCGTACTGGGGATTAAACCTAGGGACATTCTACCTCCAAGCTACACCCCCAGCCCTATTTTATATTCTTTATTTTGAAACAGTGTCTCATTAAGTTGTAAAGGACCTCACTAAATAGCTGAGCCTGGCTACGAAACTGTGATCCTTCTGTCTCAGCCTCCCAAGTTCTTGGATTACAAGCATGTGCCACCACACCTGGCAGAAACCATTATTTGAAGCCGAGCGTGGTGACACACGCTTGTAATCCCAGTACTTGGGAAGATGAAACAGGAGGATCCAGGTTCATGGCCAGCCTCAGCTACTTAGTGAGGCTCTTCTTAGTGAGACCCTGTTTCAAAATAAAGAATAAAAAGTAGGACTGCGGATGTAGCTTGGAGATAGAATGCCCCTGGGTTCAATCCCCAGTACCACACACACACACAAAAGAAACCATTGTTTGAATTTGGAACTTTTACCTTTTCTTGGGCTAGCAATATGGTGCACAATACTCTCTTGTAATGCAGAGCAGTGGTGGACAGAGGTAAACAGTGGTATCCATCTGATACTGTGTTGCTATTCTTTGTTGTTTGGAAGGTTAATATATGTCAGGGCCCAGCTGTGATTTCAAGGGACCCATTGGTGATGAGATGGCCAGAGAGAAGAAAGCAAGGGGAGTCTCCATCAGGAGAAGAATGACAGCAGCTGTATTCTACACACCTATCCCTTACATAGGGTTCTGGGCAAAATGATGCCCGTCCACATCAGCTTGACTTGCACATGCATATTGTGTTTTGCCTGGTCATAATTATATAACTATATAGACATCTACAGCTACACAGGATGAGTGGGGTCATGTCCTTACTGCCAGCCTGTACCTCCTCTGGGCCCCACACTCTACCCTCTACATGCTGGTGGTGCATGACTTGCTCAGAGAGCATTGCATTGAGTCCAAAGACCACAACAGTAATAGAGGGTGCAGCAGGTGACTATTAGTCTTCCAGCCACATAGGTGAGGATAGTCAATACCCATCTTCAGGAGGAGCCTAGTGAGTTCCACCATGTTGCAAGCAGGTCCTCCTGTAAGGCCTGAATAGCCTGTGCCTCTGCTTCCATCTTCGTCTCTGCTAAGGCTTGTTGCACTTGCTGCTGGTGGTCCAGAATAGATACACAGTATTCTATATGGATAAGACATAGGTTCCACAGTGGGCATCTCTAATACCATTCTATTCTGTAAAACTACCTCCTGCATATTGGTAGTTTCATCCATTAAAAGGGAAAGAGCCTGTCAGGATGTATTTAAAGCTTCAGCAACATGTTGGGCTAAGGTGTTCACCTGTAACTCTACATTTATAGTATATCCCCTGAAAC
The DNA here is from genome assembly GCA_004027655.1 of Graphiurus murinus. NCBI lineage: Eukaryota > Metazoa > Chordata > Mammalia > Rodentia > Gliridae > Graphiurus > Graphiurus murinus. The sequence goes on along the minus strand of PVLC010033954.1, from coordinate 13,053 downwards.
AAACAAGGCTAAAAGGCAACACCACCATGTGGCCCGGGCGACACAGTACTAGTGGTGATATATGGGGTCCCAATTTTTAGGTTTATGGGGAAGAGTCAGGAGTGTTCATCCCTGTATGTACGGCCTTCCCCAGATACACCTTCCCGTCCAATGGGCAGGGAGGTACGGACAGCCACAATGTCTACAAACCCAGAGAGAGCCATTCGGGAGGAAATCAGCAGGCCTGGTCCACGTTAGTTTCTGGACCACCAGTTGGTATCTGGTAAATGAATGACATTCTAACATGGTTCTTGGAGCAACCATCCAGTGATTTGATTAGTTACAGACCAGTTCACCTGCTAAGTACAAAAAGGTGCTATTCTTATAGCTCTACATGTTCCCCTGTTAACAGCCTCACCCATTTTCTATAGCATATCCCAAAAATTGGGTGGGGGAGCATTATTATAGTGTTGGCACAGCAAGCCCTCTATTTTGTGGCATTGCTCACCCCATTCTGGGCTGCTGTGGTTACTGGTCCATAAGGTAGTCCAGTTGTGTGCAGTAGGGGAGGTGACTCACCACGGGAGACCATTATAGCTTGGTGCAGACCCAGCAGTGGGAGGTATTGTACATTCTTGCAAAGGCTTGTTTGCAGGAAAGCAGGCTGTTCCCTATTGTTAACCTGGACTGTGGGATAGGGCAAAGAGAGAGATTATTATAGGTAAGTCCTTCTCTTCCCAGAGGATGCAAGTAACTTGCTCATCTTGCAAGAGAACAGTGACTGGAATGACAATCACTCCGGGGTAATGATACCACACCAAAGCACCCTGGGTAGGAAGTAAGGGGTTGGGAACATCCTCCACAGAGCACAAGGGAATAGGTCATAGTTTTTTGACCTGTGTGCCTTTCAAAATTATGCCTTCTACCCATGGGGGAAGTGCGGCCCGTACCAGGCAGGGCCAGGCAGCTATACAAGGGTCCAATTGTAACTGGGCCTTCTGTCCCGGGCCCCATAGCTCCACGGCTGTCCTAACCCATGGCTCCTGAGAGGCCTGCACCCGCCAGGGCCTGTACCTCCTCTGGGACCCAAAGTATACCAAGTGCATTTTCAATTTAAAATGTTTTCCATTTACAATGGGTTTATCAGGACACAACCCTACCGTAGGACAAGGAGCAGCTGAGCTCCAAACCTTGGGACCAGAACATAACCTGAGAGAGACCAATCCTAGGACTTCTCAGCCCACTCCTCTGTGACCCATTCATCCTCCCACCCATAGGTGACAGTGGCAGTCCCAAACTTGCTCACATGACCCCAGCAAGAAAATCCAGGGTCCTTTCTCGAGATGGTTCAAACTTTTCATGGAGAAACAGAGTGTATTTTCTTCTCTGATCACATTGCTGTAAGAATGGAGTCTAGAGGGTGCCACCTCATGAAAATTACTGAGCTAAGAAAATAAAGCAAATGCTGAAACAGAGAGGGACATGTGAATAGATTCACAGGGCATGTGGAGTCCCTGGCTGAGATCACTGTTGCCTGTCCAAGTCTTGGTTATTGAGTTCTCCCCATCAGTGTCTATTCTATTCAAATATTCTCCCTCAAATCCTGTGTTTTGGTTCAGTTACTCTAGAATGACTTTCTGTCACTTGTACCCAAGGGGACCCTGAAACAGGTGATTATACTTCCTCTAATTTCAACATAAAGCTAGAAAACATGTCTTGAGTAATTTATTTTCCCCCATCTTGATTTGACATCTAAGCATTAATTGTCAACTCAGAGGCTGCCTTAAGAATGAGAGAGTCAGCAGGATGATGTGGTGCACTCCTGTAGTTCCTGGAAATGGGAGGCTGAGATAGGAGGATGGTAATTCGAGGCCAGTGTGCTGTAATTTAGTGAGACCCTGTTTCAAAATAAAAAATAAAATAGGACTAGGGAGTAACCCAGAAATAGAATAACCCTGGGTGCAATTTCCAGTACCACAAGAAAAAAAATTAATGAAAGTGTCATAGTTCCATATTAGGTGTTTCTGCTGCTTTTGCTCTAACTCAGAGGAAATAGAGAACCAAACTCCCGCAAAGCGTAGAGAAGTGAAAAGATTAATGGCTGAAGGCACTAGCTTCCCACATTTCTGTATTTATTCATTTAGATAACTGAATAGATTCTGCAGCAGAATTATATTCTAGACTGTAACCCTTCACCCACTGAGCTCCAGAGTTGTATTCCGAGGAAATAATTCACCATTGATAGGTCAAAACACACAGCAGTGCATTCGTTCCACACAAGAAGTGGCTTTGCAAGGGAAATTTATAACTATTTAGCCTTTGTTCTTTTTAATTTCTTTCCTCACTTCTAGGCATTTTCTCTTTTCCCTTTTGTATGTGTAGAACAGCATATCTCACAGTATCCACTGTGCTCAGAAAGAAAATATTGTAATAGAAGCAATAGAATTGCTATTTTAAAATGCAAAAAATAATGTATAAATACATAACCATTCAGAACATTTGAGGTGACTTCATGAGTAAAAGACAGTGGTAGTGACCTCAGTAAATATGACTTAAACCCTGAACAATTATTAAGTGTTGCAAATAGTTGTCTCTTCTGCCAACTCCCTCATCCCACATCCAGCCTAATTATCTTTTGCTAACAAAGCCATTTGTTCAAACAGTAGTATGGTGAAGGAAGGGCCAGGACAATCATGGCATAAACTACTCATGAGTTCTTGCCTTTGGCCCATATTTCCTCTAAGAGTGATTCTGTGGCCCAAATCTATCCCAGATAAGACATAAGGGGACTTGAGTGTGGTGGTGTACACCTGTAATCCCAGTACTTGGGAGGTTGAAACAGGAGGATAGCAGGTTTGAGGCCAGCCTCAGCAATCTAGCAAGACCCTCAGTAACCCAGGGAGACCCTATTTCAAAATAAAAAATAAGAAGGACTGGGGGTGTAGTTCAGAGGTAGAATGCCTCTTAGTTCAATCCCCAGTACCAAAATGGAAAAAAAAAAACACTAAAAATTAAAAAAAAAAAAATACTTAAGGGAAAAACTACTGAGGTCTTCCAAGGACAATTTCTCAATAAAAGGTAAGAGTTGCAAAGGAAGAAAAGCCTTCTGTTCTTGTCCCCTCCTTCCTACTTATATGTTAGAGTGCGAGACTTTGACATTAAAGGTGTGACCATAAAGAGACAACATGGAAGGCACAGGGACAGAAAACAAAAAGATGTGAGGAGTCGGGATCTTCTGGAATTCACATTGTTTTTGCAGTCAATGACACGTATTTACAGCCGAATGTGTCTTAGCTGATATATTATGAAACAGAATTGGAAGTAACATTTACATTCATCAATTCTTATTGTGATATCAAAAGAATGAATAATATTACTAAGTATGTTGAACATGGAAAATTTAAGATTTTTTTCAATCAACTATCATAAACTCTTAGTAAATAAATCCTGGTCTAAGTCAAGACTATACAAGTAGGACATTAAAACTTGCAGGTAGAACAAAGAATTTAATTTTACAAATGCTAAAGTACACTTTCTCTGGTTTTACTTTATGCATCATTTCTCACATGTACAACTCTAGCATTTACAGATATGATTAAAAACAGATTAACTGAACAGAATGTTTAATGGTCCTCAGCTGAGTATCAAAAAATTAAAACAGATTTGAAAACTCTTCTGCAATACTCAAGATTTAAATACATTGAATATGTCAGCAATTCTGTACTCACACAGCAAGAGATAAAAGAAGCAAAGATAAAGGGATGCACAAAATAGGGGAGTCTTTGGGGATATTAAGGCAATTAAGAGCAATATGGAAGTAATCAAAACTTGGTCGACAGACCAAATAAGACCTTATGAAATAAAAATATGGGCCAACATTTGCAAAATGTTACATGCCTTCATATTACACATGTCTACACAAGAAATCAAGGGTTAGATTGGATGCATAGATATGAAACAATAGCAAACGGATGAAATGCAAAAGGATTTCCTAGGCTTGAGCATACACAGGCATGTGAAAGTCTAAATCCTTGTGTAGACACTAGCCAAGTTTTAAGAGTTGAAGCAATATTTTTCAATCATTTCATTATGAGAGATAGAATAATATATGAGTAGAAAACATGCAAAAGTCAAACAAAGGTTTGTTTTGTTTATTGTGAGCAGCTCTGTTTCCAATCAGTTTAAGATAGCCAGGAAGCAGGCTTAAGTTTTTATTTCATCAAATTATTTTCTGAGATAGTAAGTGTTAAAAGATATACATAATAAATCCATCTACTATCCTAGCAGAAAACATACAGAACTGCTTGAATATGGGCACCAACTGTTGATTAATAAAACCAAGACACCCACATCAGGGGATATTGTGCCTCTCTGGAGATTTCCCTGGGAGAGAAATAAGAACTGCAGACATAGATAAACACGAGGTTTAAACTATCAGTCAATGCAGATCTCAGGAAGATGCGAATCCAGCCAACAGATGCGACCCAAACCGCACCAGACAGAAGGAACTCATAACGAGGTAGACGGAAAGCTATGTCTCTGTCTGGATTATATGTGATGGGTTGGAAACTGACATATTACAACCCAGATTTCAGTGCAGCAGCTGTCATCTTGCTGATCCACTTGTGTATTTCTCTCAGCTCGTTCAGTCTCCTTTTGTGGTTCTTCAAATGTGGCAGCATCCTAAAAAGATTAATTTAATCGTATCAAAGACATTTGAACTTTAAATAATAATGCCACAAAGGGGAAGCAGAGCGGGTACTTCTGTTGCTAATTTGCTTCATTGCCTCTTAGATTTGCTGCTTTCCTACATTTGGGCAAATCTCCTGTGTTTGCACTGCAGATCTGATTGTGAAAGGACAGTCTAAATGTGTTCCCCTCCCACTGTCACATATCAAAACCACCTTTTTTTTTTTTTGGCTGGAAACTCTGGAGCCAGATGCAGTTTATGACTTCCAGCAAAGACAAGTTCCCAGTAGTTTATTCAGAGATATGTTTCCTTACAGTCCCCTTAACCATTGTGAAAATCCCATTTAGAACCTGGAAACTCTCCCTGATGTTTTCACACAGCAAGTGGGGCCACTGGATAGAGGATCCACCAATTAACCACTTTTAGAATCTACCCAGAAGTTGGCAGACAAAACATCTGCAACTCTCAGGGTCGTGTGAACAAATCACCTTTCTATTAGAACAGCCTGCGTCCATAGAGTGCCATTCCAGAAATGAGTTAGCAACAAAGCCTCCTTGGCTTTAAAAGATGTCAAAACATACTGGACATAGAATTGGAAAGCATCTTCTGAGTTAATCCTGCTGGGATACAAGGAGAGATGGAGATGTCGGCCTTTTCCCTAACTCTTTTCCTGACTGTGGATAAGATAGACCACAAAGCTGTCAAGCAATTAGTGGAGAAGATATCCAAGGTGCAGTTGTCAATGGATACTCTTCTAGTCCAATCACTGCCTAGTAATGAAAGGAAGAACTAAGTGTGTAACAAAGGAAGCCAGGCTCAAAGACTTCTATCCAAGTCTCAATATTCAATAACTATCACTTAGAACAGATATTGAGAGTGTCATCTCTAAACTGAGAGCTTAGCCTAACCAACCATTATTGTCTTGTTCTCTGCCAACCATATAGGTGCGTGATATGTTCCTGTGAAAGCAAGACAGATACTAAGAACAGAAAACAACCACGTCTCCATAACATTCTCCCTTTGGTTAACCACTTCTTGTCTTCTTTTTTCACATCTAAAAAGTTCAGTATATACATTTCAAGGATGAGGACTAGGAATAGGAAGCACTTCTGTTTGAGAAAGTGCTTAAATGAAGCAAACAAATGAGAAACAGGAATCCACAGAGTACTGTGAAGGACTAGGGTTCATTTTAGTTAAATTGCCTTTAGAAAAATGGGGATCTACATTGTAATATCTTTAGGAATAATTAATGTTTTATTCAGAAAAATATGTGTAGGAGCCCCAGTAGTGTGATCAGTCAGTATGTAGTACTTATACTACAAAAAATAATAATAATTGTAGTCCTTTTCTAGTCCATTAAACCCAAACTTCAGGGAATTAGCTGCTGTGGGCATAGCATTCTGGTTAAAGGGGGATGGGAGGGACTAGGCTTTGAGACCAGACCTGGGAATTAGGGTTCCTAAGAGGGATGGGTACAGGGCAGATTGGCATACTAAAAAAAAATCTAATATTTATGAGAATATAATTGTATTTTTCTGTCAAAGAAGTAGCTTGATTTAAACTGCCATTTTGTAATCTGGCAGGGACTTAGATCCCTTCATAAAATTAGCATCTCTTAAGAGATTGTAGTTGTTGACCTTCTCCCATCTTCCTCTGTAGCTGACCAAAAAGAATATGAAGCTGTAACTCCCACCAATAGGAGTTCAGTGCAGGAGAACTTTGTGTTAGGGATATAAGACCCACCTGGTTCTTCCTCAGGTATGCTCTCTCTTGCATACCTGGGAGTACCCTTTTTTGTAAAAAAGTAAAATTGCCTTGCCAAGCAATTTTCGAACACGTGCCTCTTCTTGACACCATGAAAAGTTATTTCTAACATAATTAGCAAATGCACAGCATATACTATATGTTGGAATTAATACACACATGTGATTGTATGACTCATTTAATTCTCTCAATAATATTGTAAAGTAGATGTTATTATTCTCATCCATCCACATGTATACTGCCCGTGGCCATACAGCTTTTGGTGGTTATTGAGCATTGCATGAAAACCTAAAACTCATTGGCTTAACACAATTCATTTATAGATCTCACGGTTTCTGTAGGTCAAGTAGTCAAGAGAAGCTTGGTCGAGTGATTCCAAGTTAGGGGCTCTCATAAGATATCAGATACTACTTGGAGCTGTAGCCATTTCAAAACTTGACTAAGAGCCGGGCGTGGTGGCGCATGCTTGTAATCCCAGCATTCGGGAGGCTGAGACCGGAGGATCCGGGTTCGTGGCTAGCCTCAGCTACCTAGTGAGGCACTCCGTAACGTAGTGAGACTCGGTTTCAAAATAAAGAATAAAAAAATAGGGCTAGGGGTATAGCTCGGAGGTAGAATGCCTCTGAGTTCAATCCCCAGTACCTCAAAAAAAAAAAAAAAAAAAACTTGACTAAGGTTATAAGAGTCACTTTAAAGGTGGCTCACTCTCATTGCCACTGCCTGGGTGCTGGCTGTTAGCAAGAGGCTTTAGTGCTGCCCAGGTGGCCGCTCCTTGAGGCTATGTAAGTGTTCTCATGCCATCCACTGGTGTCCCTAAGAGAAAGCAATGCAAGAAGGAAAGGTAGAAGCCATAACATCTGACCCAGCTTCAGATACTCATAACTAAGTATCAATCCTTAGGTAACCAATGGGCATTGGTTCCAGGATCCCTACCCTGTTAGATGGCTGCACAGAGCTAAAACAACTCCATTTTGTGAAGGTTTTCCACTTACTGGAATTCCCTTATGTCCTGCTTGGCATAAAACCCAACCTCTTTCCCACCTATGATGGTTAGTCTGGATTGTCAACTTGACTGGATCACAAAACACCTAAGATAATGTGACTTTGAGTGTTGGGGATGATTGGTTTGTGTAATGACAAATTGAAGGGAAGTCCTGCCCTGAATGTAGGCAGCTCAGTTCTGATAGGTGCAGGACCTGGAGAAAAGGGGAAAGCCATGTGAAGGCATGTGTGGCTCTTCCTGAAGAAAGTACATCTGCTCTCCTCTGAGATATCTGCCTTCAGCTTTGCAAAGTGGACCTTCACCATCATTTCTCCAGAGAGTTTTCTGGCCTTTCCATCTTGAACTGGGACTGAATTAGTGTTTGCTCCGATTCTGAATATCCAGCTCTTGGATCGTTCAAACAACTGATGGTTTTTCCGGATCTCCATGTGGAGTTGGAACTTGGGACTACACTGCTTTGGGGTGCAAGTTGATTTGATAAATCCTGTTTACCACCTACATGTTCTGAGTTCTGTTACTCTAGTGAACCCTTACCAATACACCACCTTGAGAATTACCCTCCAGAATTAGAACTTCCCTCCCGAATGGGGCAGGAATTGGGGAAGGGTTAAATGAGAAATGTGTGCATGTATGCCTTTACCAGCTTGTACCTAACAAAGATGTATGAGTACAATGCACGAATAAAAAAAAATTCCCTCCTGATTAACCTATATAAACCTTCAGCCCATAATCGGACATGGGCTCCATCCCTTCCTGGAGTCCCCCCTCCACAGGTTTTATCTCAATAAAGCCTATTCTACCAGTCATCTTCCTCTCTCTCTCTCTTTCCTCCCCTGACCCTTTCACACCTTTCCTCAAGTACCTCCACAGATGTTTAAGTCACTTACACAAAATGGTATAGTATTTACCTATAACCTGTTTACATCCTCTCATACAGTTTAGGTCATCTCTAGATTACTTATAATACCTAATACAATGTAAGTACTGTATAAAAAGTCACCACTCTGCCAGGCTGCCTCTTTGTGGAGAACATCCCCTCTCACTGAGGATGGGGAGGAGAGGAGGACCCACCAGAAAGTCAACACTAGAAACTTAAATAGCCTTAGATAGCCCTAGAAAAGTTTAATTTTTTTTCATTGAATTCTTTAAAATCCTGGACAAGGTCCAATATTAGGTTTGTAATTCTCTCTAATTTGCCCCTCCGAAATCAGTTTTGTGGTAGCAACATTATCGGCCTGGAGTTCTGAATGGTGAGCAGCCATGAAATAGAGATATCAGATGAAGTTGCTAGGTTGGTGAGACTGGGAGCCAGATGTAGGAGCAAGGAATGTAGGTGGGCTGTCTCTCCTGCCCCCACCTGGACATACCCAGAATAAAAAAAGGAGGAGGGGACAAATCATCCTTGCATTTGTATAACTGGGTATTTCCTGGCTGCCACTGGTTACAAATGAGGCCAATCAGTAGTTATCAACTAGTGTCCTCTATTGCATTGCAAATGAGTTAGATTCTAAGCACAAAAGAATTCACACATGGAAAATTTGCTCAAACTTGTTATTAAGCAGAGAAACAAAAATCAAAACATAGGCTTTCACTTTTAACTTATCAAACTGGCAAAATTTTTAAATAATAAGTAATTTGCAAAGATCTAGGGAATAGGCACACTAAACTAGGAGGCATTAAAAACTAGTATAGTATTATAAAAGGAAAATTTGGTTGTACTTATCAAAATTCTACTTTGAAGTGCTATCTTCAAGAAATACTTCCACTTGATGCTAAAGAGGCTCATACAAGCAATCCCATTATCAAATACAACATAATATTAAAAAATTACAAATTCAATTCATCTATAAAGACATGGTTAAAAATAATAATGTTCCCAGTACTTGTGAGGCTGAGACAGTAGGATCACAAGTTCAAGGTCAGCCACAGCAACTTAGTGAGACTTTGTTTCACCTTAAAACATAAATAGGGCTGAGGATGAAGCTCAGAGGTAGAGTGCCCCTGGGTTCAATCCTCAGTACAAAAGTAACATCTATGGTATTAACCAATAGGTTAAAGGAGCATGAAAGATCTACATATACATTAATATGAGTTTTCCAGGCTATACTGTTAAATGAAAAAAAAAATCAAATAAGAGAACAATAAGTAAAGTTTAATCCAACTTTGCTTAACAATACTAACAATAAACTACATGTTATATATGTGTATTTATAAACAAATAAGTTTATAGAAAAATCCAGAAAGATGCATATTTGCTAACCATGATCACCTATGATAAATGGCATGAAATTGGTTGGGAATGAGAGAATATAAAGGAAGTTACAAGAAATTATATTTTTATCAAGAATTTTTTCACGTATTATACTTGTGTTGAAAAAGAGAGAAGGTGTTTTCTATTCAGTGAAGCATTCCAGATCAAAGAGCTAATACACAAAAACATTTCATGTGATCACACAATATCAGCCTCACTGCAACCACATTGCAGAAAGTCGAGCCTTATTTGCCCCAAATTCTAAGCAATAGTGGATCAGGTGTTTGAAAACATGAGGAGAAATAAACCCATCTATCTCTGCTGTCCCCTTTTGGTTTTTAGCATAACCTTCTTATGTTTTCTGTCTTGGTATTCTTTTCATGATCATTGCTTCCTCCCAAACGCATGTAAAAGGTCTGAAACATAAGCCATCAGTTCAACTGGAAAATTGGATATGAAAGGAAAGCTTCATGAAAAGCCAGCTTCTGCATTTGAGGCAGGCTGACTTTTCCAGCTGAATATTGCAAATAAAAATAGATAGAAATTCATGTTTTCTTCCAGCATGAGAGGTAGCTATTATACCACCAAAATCTCAATAGATATTCTTATTTCTTTTTTAGATTTGTCTATATAACTATACTGTAATTTACTTGCTATATATAAATGCTACCAACAAAGCAAACATAAAATTATTCAATAATTTCATTGTTTCTAATACCTTGTCCCTTGTAGCATGATGCTTTCATCTGTTACAAGTCTTGAACCTACTTTTAGTTATCACAAATTATCCCAGTGCTCTTTCTCCCTAGACAGCAAATGGCTTGAGGGTCAGTGTATCTCATTCTTTTTCCTGTATACCCTGGCACAGTACCTAGTTCAATGACCAGCCAATAGAAAGTTCCTAAATATACTGCTTATTGAATATTCAATTGATATTTAAATGCTATGTTAAATAAAGCATCTATAAAAGGAATTTCTGTTCTTATAGATTACTATAAATTATGAAAAAAAATTTACAAACACCAAGATAAAGGCTAAGTATGATACTCTGGAGCAGAATTTGCTAGTGCCATGGAATAAAGCCTGGGAGGTATAGAAGAAGCATATAAGCACTCCAGCTCTTGAAGATTATGGATTATATCTTCCATCTCTATATTTTCTATACCCAAAGTAGTGCCTGGTAATCTAGTGAGTGCCTGAGTGACAGAAAAAGGAGTGAAGCAGTGAGCTACCCCAGGCTTTGGAGGCTGACAATCTTGCTCTTAAATCCTGGCACTGATAAATTTTATCATGTGACCTTAAATATTCTGTTTCTTCAGATCTTCATTTGTAAAATTGAAATGAAAAATTCCATAATCACTAGATTGCTATGAAAGTTAAGTAAAATACCCATTTTAGTGCCTAGTTCTTGAGAAATGATATCTGCCTGTTTTCTCACTGTTAAGATGGAAAATGAATTTCACTTTTCTAGCAATCTGGAGAGGAAAAAAAGGTTTAATAATCAAAGAATTCTAATGGGCTAGGTTGAGCTTTAGCCACTAGAAGCCCGTCTCTGTCATCTTCAGTAATGTTAACATGAGGTGGAGAAAGTTACCAAAGTCCTAATTTTTGCAGTCGTTTCCTCCAACCTCTCTTCAGTCCCCTGTTAAATAGAAGCCCCCTCTTTCCATCTGGCCTCACCCATGCCTCCCAAGAGAGAAGCAGAATCTATGAGATCAGATCCCAAAGCTGGGTGGGGGGACAGGAGAGAAAGAAATAACTAGAGGAACAAAGACAAGGGGAACCTGAAAAAAAAAAGTCAGGGTTAGTTCATAGGAAATAGAGAACCATAGGTTAAACGTGAAGTGGAGAGAAGGGGAAAGTGAGTCCAATGAGCTCACTTTGGAAGAGATTTGCTAGAGAAAGGTTGGGTGAAACAGGCTTCTCAGTGCCTGTGAGAAGACCGAGAAAAGAAAGTTTATGTTGGTATTGTTGTTAAGTAATGAGTTAGGAATCTAATATCTTTAAATATTTTCCAATAAATTTAAGTAAAGACTGCTGCTATCATTAGTCATTTCGAGATGTTAGTCTATACTTCTTTATGCACAAAACCATGCAAAAATCGGGTCTCCTATTGCCCCAGGCTTTTTTCAAATTACATAGAAAGTCATTGAAAGTTTACATTAGAATTATACTTCATACAGGAATAAATAATGGAAGAGATTTCAAGTGGCATACAGAAAGTTACATGTTTAGTAGCTTAACTGTTTGAAGGTCATCACATCAAACAAATAGAAAATAAGAATAAGAAAGACTGAACCAAGTGTGGGTCCTCAGTACTTGGGAGTCTGAGACAGGGAAATTGCAAATTTAATACCAGCCTGAGCAATTTAGCAAGGCTCTGATTAATTTAGCAAGAATAAATAAATAAATAAATAAATAAATAAATAAATAAATAAAACTGAATGCCCCTGAGCTTAGTCCCCCAGCACCACAAAAAAGAAAAAAAAAAAAAAAAAGGAAGAGAGAGAGACTGCAGCAAGCCAGTCCACATGGAGGGCAAAATCCAATGTGGCACATGCCAATGGTTCTGAGGTGGGCAGCACTGGATTCTTTTTCTTAAAAGAACAAAGAATGCTGCACATGCACACAGGTAGAAACCCATGTGCTTGCCTATTATAAGTAGATCAAATAGTCAAAATTAGATTAAATTTTCTTTACATCACTGTCAACCACTTGCCAGATGTACGGTAGCCTTTTAATGTAAACTTTATTGAAGTGTAACAGAATTTTTTTTTACGTGTATATATTAGTTTCCTCGAACCAAAAAAATTGATGACTTAAAACAACAGACGAATTTAGGCTCTTGCAGTGCTGGAGGCCAGCTTGTAAATCGAGGAGTAGGCATGGTGTTTCCCTGGAGATCATCCTGGGGAAATCTGTTCCGTACCTCTCCGCTGGCTTCTGCTGGCTCTAAGCTTTTCTTTGGTTATGGTCTCAGCGCTGCAATATCTGTCTCCATTTTCGTCTTGCCTTCTCCTCTGTGTTTTTGACCTACAATCACTCCACTCCACCAGCTTCCTTCATTGTATTTTCTCCCGTTCTGTGTGAATCTTCTCTTTATATCTCTTATGAGGATACTTTAGGGCCCACCCCATAATCCAGTATCATCTTTATGATAATTACATCTGCAAAGACGCTTTTTCCAAATCAGATAATTCCTACAGATTCCAATATATAATATGAACATATTGGGGGGGGGGCACATTCAGTTGACTACATTGCGCACATAGAATGTATACTGCTCGATGAATTTTTCCTAAAGTGACCAACTCTCAAACCAAGATATTAGCAACAACTCAGAAGTCCCCACAAGCCCTTTACCAT
>PVLC010033953.1:0-17176 GCA_004027655.1 Graphiurus murinus | reverse complement strand
TGATAGTCCCTGTGCAACAGAAGTCAGAACTAGATCTCATTTTTTCCTGTTTTACAGATGTGGAAATTGAGACCCATAGAATTTCACTGTGTGGTTTAAGGTTTGGGGTTCAGTGAGAAATTCAGTCAGGTTTAATTTACAGGCAGCCTTTATTTTCATATGGCTCAAACATAATCACAGCCTCAAAAGCCACCCTGCCTGCTAATTTTCTTTAGGCATATAAATGAGTACTGCTAGGCTTTAAGCCAACCGTTTTACAAAGCCACTTGAAGTAAAAAATGGCTGCGGGGCCTAGTTGAGCTCTTGGGCAGGCTGACAGCGCCCCCTAGAGGAGGCCTGCACAACCTGCAGTAGATCTGTACTCCAGGGGAAGGATCTTTCCTAACCAACCACCTTGCCTGTTCTCCTTGCAGACACCATCCCAGAGGACTTCCAGGAGTTTCAAACCCAGAATTTTGATCGCTTGGATAATTAAATTTGGAAACAATCCGTATCTGCTTCCTCCAAACACTAAAAACATATATTTTTTAACTTCCTATAATTTCCTTTATGTATACTGTGGCTTTTTTTTTTTTTTTACCAGCCTAAATATATCAAAACTTTTTACATGGATGTGGAAATAAAGAAGAGCTCATTTCTAACAATCGTGCCTCTTGGATGTTGCTTATGTGTGCTCAGCTCTGATGGTGTATGTTGTTCTCTGAGAGATCCACGCTGAACTTGCAGGGTGAGCTGTTGTTCTCAACAGATCATGAAATTGAGCTTGTGTGTGAATCAGTAGGCCAAGGTCTTCTCCGGGGTCACCCCAGTTAACCTCACACAAAAGACCCAACAGTTCCTTGCCCACCTCAGCAGCCTCCTCATCTTAGGTAGGGAATCTCAAAAACATGTGCCCTTAGCCAGATGTTGTGGTGCACACCTGCAATCCCAGTACTTGGGAGGTCGAGCCAGGAGTATGGCAGGTTCAAGGCCAGCCTCAGCAACTTAGCAAGACCCTCAGCAACTTAGTGAGACTATTTCAAAATTTTAAAAAAAGAAAGCAGAAATATGTGCCCTTGAGGCACCTTCCTAATAAAGACTTTTTCTGACCAACCTTGGGGCAGATTTATACAATTCTTTCTGATAACCTCCCCTCACCCTCTACATACACCTTCCACACTTCTGGCATCAGCACAATTTTTATGCTTATTTATATATTTGGCTCCCTCTAGTGGAAGGAAAACTTACTGAAAATAAAGTCCTGTCTTAACTACCATCAGTATTCCATAGTACCTGTCATGGTAGACATCCAATAAATGTTTGCTAAATTAATAAATAAAGAATAACGAATTAATGCCTCTTAAGTAACAAGGATAGTAGAGTACAGATGGATCGTATAAGCCCTCCTGCAACTCAAATGCATGTTCATTGTTACTCACAATGCTTGTTCTATAGTAGTACTATTAACTATAGATACAAGCAGAAACTTGCCTAATTTGTACACTAGTCTTTCTTTCTAGTTTTATTTATTTTTTGTCGTACAGAGGATTGAACCCAGGGGCATTCTACCTCCAGGCTGCATCCCCAGCCCTATTTTTTATTCTTTATTTTGAAACAGGGTCTTGCTAAGTTGTGGAGGGCCTCACTGAGTAGCTGAGGCTAGCCCCGAACCCTGATCCTCTGATCTCAGTCTCCTAAGTACTGGGATTACAAGCATGTGCCACCATGCCTGGCTTCTTTCTAGTTTTAAACCAAATATCCAGGAATTTTTTAATAAGTTCCCTAGAAATTTAGTTCCAAATACTACTGCTGGATATTAATATATTCTCCTATTCTAGAATTCCCAGAAATAGCTTAAATCATAAAGGATCAATACTTTTAACCATAGTTTTGCTGTGATTTTAGTAGTCAGAAAATATAATGGTTCATGCATGACTATATAAGACCTGGAGGATCTCCAGACACCCTTCTTTTGTGTACTTCTAGGAATAGTTAGAGGTAGGTGCTGCCTTATATTCAGGATGTCTGGTCTCCACATCCAAATCTCTAATAGGTGAAGAGAATTCAGGCCTGTCCAATTTTTACCACTGCTGATTCATCTCTTAAGGCAATCTACTGCAGGTGCAGCCCGCCAAGGATCTCTAGGCCATATTGCTGCCATGGCCTCTTCTCAGCCTCTGTTTGAAATGTCCACAGCTACAAGTCTTTCCCAATTCCAAAACCCCAGGGAGGAGAAGTAAATTCATTCAGTGACTAGTGTTCACTCTCCTCCCCTCTTTCTTTTGATATCTCACTGAACATCATTTCCTGTGCCCTTGGGTCCTCCCAGAGCCCTCTGGCCTGCTTGGTACTCCACCTACTCTATGGTCCAAGTGGGCTATCCCTTCATAGATATTTAATACCCTTTCTCTGGAGCTCTTGACACTTTACCAGACAGTCTGTGAGAAAGGTTACAGTCCTCTTCTTGATGAATTTTCATTCTGATAGCTGAAGTATATCAAACCCTGTACACAAAATAAACTAAGCTGCCAGGCGCAGTAGCACACACCTGTAATTCCAGGATTTGGGAGACTACGACAGAAATATCACAAGTTTGTAGCCAGTCTCAGCAACTTAGCAAGGCCTTCAACAACCTAGCAAGACCCTGTTTCAAACTAAAGAATAAAATAGGGCTGGGGGGATAGGTCGGAGGTAGAATGCCTCTGAGTTTCACTCCCCCTCCCCCGCACACACACACAAAAATTACAAAAACAAAAAATAAAAAGTGTTAGGGGTATGGCTTGGAGGTAGAATGTCCCTGGGTTCAATCCCAGTACCAAAATAGAAAAATAAATAAAAAGGGCTGGGAGTTGTAGCTCAGAGGTAGAACATCCCTGACTTTAATCCTCAGTAACACATACCCACACACACATCTGTGTTTATGCATGTATATATATATATATATATATGTGTGTGTGTGTGTATGTGTGTGTGTATACATATATATGTATGTATATATATTTGTGTGTATGCGTGTATAGTGTACACACACTAAGCAAAACAATAAGTGTGTTGGTTGATTGGATCTGGATGACAGTGTGAGCTTAATTCTTAAAGTATCCTGGTATGACTTTGGGTAAGCCTGGTTCCTTATCAATGGTGTCTAGTGGTTCTCATATCCCCCTGTGTGCTGCCTCCCTGAGGCTGGTGGAAAGCAGAGGCAGCCCACTCCCATCCCCAGATAGTCTCCCTGTTCCTGGCAAGTACTCCAAGAAAGCAATATGTCCACAGGAATCAGACTTCCATAACTAATCAATACCTTTGTGTCTACAACCATAACAGGCCATGGACCCAGCAGGAGATCCAGAGCATAATTCCACTCCCTAGGGAGCTTATTACATTGTTGGGCAGGCAAGATGCATTATATATGCAAAACAATCAGAGAACAAATAGAAGCAGGTACCAACTATTCAACATGGGGAGGGGAGTTGTAAGCCTATTGTTTAACTGTCAAATTTGAAATTGGCCATGATGGGAGTATTTTTGCCATACACATTAGCAGACACTATAAACCAGAGCTTGGCAGAGCTGGCTGCTAAACATGCATCAGCACACAGCTGGGTGCACTGCCTTGTCCTTTCCTAGTCATCTCTCTACCATACTTTGGAAGCTGTGGGAGAAAGCCTTAAGATTTCAGGAAACTTTGAAAGAAGTAGAGAAGTGGGAAAAGTTGTGAAAACCAGAAAGCATTTTTAAAAAAGTTAGCCAGGTACGGGCTCTGGAAACAGATTAGCAGGCATGGTATGCTCACCCCCAAGTCACTCCCTCAGCCTCACTACACTAAGTAGATGAGGCTGGCCATGAACCTGTGATCCTCCTATCTCAGCTTCCCAAGTACTGGGATTACAAGTGTGCACCATCATGCCCAGCTCTTCTTTGTTTTTATTTTGTTTTCCTGCTGAGGTTAACAGTTCTCTTTTTTAATAAATAGCCACATGAATATGGACTGTGGCAAAGACATATCTACTGTCAGTATAAAAGGTTATAATCTTTTTCTTTGCCCATCTTAAGGCTTGAGTCAGGGTGATCAATTCAGCCCACTGGGAAGAGGTCCATGAGGTAGAGACTATACCCAAATAACCTGTTCCAACGTTACCACAGCTGCTCCTACATATCTGACTACATCCTATATAAAACTGCTGCATCCGTTAATCACAGCACATCAGGGTCTGATAGAGGGACATCAGTTAGATCTGGATGGGCTGGCTGTGTCAGGTACATGATATCAAGACAGTCATATAGAGGGATGGAGGGGTCATCATCCTGTAGGAGAGTAGCAAGGTTTAAGGCCTGGGTCTTGCTGAATCTTATGTGAGGCTGGTCTAATAACTGGGTCTGGTATTATGTAAGCCTGGCATTAGACATCCAGTGCTCTGGGTATTTCAGAACAGTGTCTCAACCGCATGTAGAGCAATGATTATAAGTTATTGATCCAAGGTAAGCTTATCAGCATAATAGTGGCAGCAATTGCCCAAGTGGGTCATCAGGACACTACTGGGTCCAGCATCTTAAATAGATAGGCCACTCATCTGCACCATGGCCCTAATGTCTTGGTTAAGATCCCTTTTGCAATCTCTTTTGTTTCATGCACAAACAGATGGAAAGGTTTGGTTGTGTCTGGTAAGTGCAAAGTGGGGAAAATAAGGAGGGCCTGTTTTAGCTACTTAGAAGCCTGCTATTCAGCATTTTTCCAAACTAGGGTTTGAGTTCCCTATACTCAAGTATAATGGCTTGGCAATCTCAGCAAACCCTAGAATCCAGAGGTGGCAATACCCTACTGCCCCTAGAAACTTGTGTATGTGTTTCTTGGTTTTGGGCACTGGAATCCCCATATCACCTTCATATGGCTATGGAAGAGTCTGCTCACCTTGTTGTAGATAGTATCCTAGGTAGAAGACAGAGGCAGCACAAACCTAGGCCTTTTTTGTAGAGATGCGGTATCCCAAAGTCTGAAGAGTCTAGAAGGTCCTCAGTGGCTGCCCAGCACTGTGCCTCCATCTTGGTGGTCAGCAATAAATCATCCACATATTGCAACAGGATAGACTTGGGATGTTTTTGCCAGAATCCCATCAGGTCTTGATTTAAAGCCTCGTCAAATAAGGTGAGAGAGTTTTTGAGTCCTTGAGGCAACCGGGTCCAGATCAGCTGGCTGGAGATCTCCTTTTTAGGGTCAGTTCACTCAAAGGCCAAGGTGGGTTGGCTGACAGGAGAAAAAGGAGTACTAAAAAAATATCTTTTAGATCCAAAACTGTATAGGACTGATGTTCAGGAAATGGAAGGCTTAGTAATGTATAAGGGTTTGGCACCATTGGATGAATGGTTTCAATACTTTTGTTTACCTCCTTCAAGACCTGTATCAGTCGATAGTCTTTTGTCCCTGGCTTTTGAACCAGTAGTAAAAGGGTGTTACAGGGTGATTGGCAGGGCACCAGGATACCTGCTTCAAGAAGTCTAGAAAGTGTACCTTTTTTTTTTTTTTTTTTTTTTGCTTCAGAGGTCATACGGTATTACCTGTACAGGTGTTGTGTTTGCAGTCAGTTGGACTACCACAGAGTTTTATCTCATAAACATTGGAGATCCTACTTTGAAATTATATAACATACAGCAGGGGAACTCTGGCCTCCCCCCATAGTGAAACAAACAACAATTGTAATGGAAAGGAGAAAAAAAATGGAAGAAGTCAGTAGGGATTTGTCCAGTGGCTCACAAAGCTCTGGAGAGATCAGTATACCGGGTCCTGTAAGGGAAGAGGTTAGAAGTCTACAGGACATTTATCAGAACATGCAAATGATGAAAAGAGTTCAGTCTTGGAGAGAGTGAAGTCTCTTAATGAGCCTTTAAAATAAAGGTCAGTAATCCATGCAATAAGAGAATCAATAGTCCCGGAGGAGGGGTAAAACCAGGAGATGTCCTGCCTCAGGGCCTCAAGGAAGAAAATAAAGTGACACAAGAGACAGGATGTCATAGAAGTGACCCAATCTGTTACCCAGTAAACACACGAGTGAATAGTAAACAGAAACAGAATACAGCAAACTCCCCGTTGATGTCGCAGCCCTGAGGAGCCTGTTGGGAGAGTCTGTTGACGTCTGATCCTTGTCCGTAGCAGTCGTGAGAGACTGATGTCACCAAATCGGAAGACATCGGACTTACCTCAGGAAGGTCTCTGAGTGACTTTGAAAATGGCTATCAGCATCTTAGGCATCCACAGCCTGGCAGTCAGTCCAATGGAAAGTTCACAGGGCCCTGGAATGTCTCAGGGGTACCTCACTTGTGGGGTTCCTGCCCTCCGGTTGCCCAGCCACCAAGGCCCTCTACTGGTGGCAAAAATGACCCAAATGTCCAAAGGACGTTCTCTCATTGGGGCCTCCAAATGAGAGAAAGGGCAAGCACAAGATAAGAGAGGAGTGCCACACTTTGAGAGATCAAATTAGGAGTCTTTATTGTAAAAGCTGGTGGCGACCTTGAGCAGACTAATGTCCCAAAGAACTCATGGCCCAGATTACAGTTATGGGCAACTATTTAAAGGCAAAAATAATGTCCTGTTTCAAAATAGAGGGAAAAAAATGTGGGGTGGGGGTGGAAGGGAACTAGCACAACATGGTACAGAAGCCAAACAAGTGGTTTAAAGTTAACCTTGGGGAACAGTCAGGGGAGGTGCTTCTGAGAGTGGAGTGCACCTGCAATTCTTGGAATGCGGGTAGAGAGTCAGGCATGAACCAGTCATGACCGCAAAATAGAGGTGTGGAAACAAAATGGAGTCAGTGCTGCTATAGCTCAAAAGAAGAGAATAAAGAACAAGACTGGTCAATTGAGACTTTGGTAACAAAACAACAATGTTAAAACTTACAAGGTCACGGGCTTGGGAAAAGCTAAAGAAATATTCTCTTCTCATGGAGATGCTGTCAAAGCCCAGGATATTGGCCTGAGAACTTAGCAATCCAGATAAAGAAGACTAGAAAGGACAAACCATATCTTTTCTTGCAATTTTCTTTTGCTTCTAATAAGCCCTACTTAAGCTTTTCACCTGCTTGTCCTACTCTTTATTTCCAGACTCATAATATCTATATAAGCTGAGGAAAAGAACCCATGATAGGACCACCCAAATCGTAACAACATTAATGGTGAAGATAGCAGAGACTGGCTGTAGCAACTCAAATAGTCCTCCCCACAGGACAGGAACAGCCAATTATTTCCTCATCCTAGAAATGCAAAGTCAAATTGGGAAGATATCTAAGTGCTAAAATTAAAATCACCACAAATTCCACTAATAAAGTCGATCCTAAAGTACTTATGGCATAAAAACTAAGAGTCCAACTTTGTGGCATGAGACAGGATACTCCTCAACCTTCTGCCACATGTGAACCAGTCAGCTTCCGGGTGTGACTGGAGCAGGGCAGGCCTTCTTTCTTGGGATCAGCTTGTGTGGCTCTCCAGGTTTCCCATGAGCAGTCCCATGAGTCATCTCTGGGGCTGTTGGCTCCAGGGCTTCTGGCTTCAGGCAGCTGTGATGGATCCAGGCTGCAGTAGCCTCGACTTTTACTGCCATTGGGGTGGTAATAATAACAGTGAAGGGTCCTTCCAGTCTTTGACTCAAACTAGGTTTCCAGACTTATAGGGATGGATTGGAGTAGTTAACCTGGCTGGTGTTCTGCTAATGCTAATGCTTACTCAGGTCATTGTGTGACTTTACCTCGTTCCCTTATAAGTTTATGAATTCATACCTCCTGCAGCCTTCCTGGAAGCCCTTGGAGGATGGGGGTGGGGTGAATAAACATCATCTCATAGGAAGAATACCCTGTTCTCTTGGTGGGAGTACAGCTAATTCTGAACAGGACTAAGGGTAAGGCTTGAACCCGTTAGCTTGGTTTCCTGGCATATTTTTCCTAACTCAGTTTTGATAGTTCTATTCATTCTCTCTACTTTACCTGAACTCTGTGGCCTATATGCAGAATGCAACTTTCAGGTGATGCCCATGATGCCACGTCCTGTGTGACTTCTGTGACGAAGGTCCATTGGCTGACCTTATGTGCAAGGGCAGTCCATATCCAGGAATGACTTCTGAGTACAGCATGGGTTACTTTTTGGGCCTTTTCTGTCCAGCAGGGATATGTTTTTACCTATCCAGTCTGAGTGTATACCATGACTAGGAGGTGTTGGTACCATTATATTTTGGCAGTTCAGAAAAGTCAATTTGCAAAATTTTAAAGGGGGCTGCTCCCACAGCCTGTATTCCAAGAGGAAGCTCAGGTCCTTGCTTAGGGTTGTCTTTGCTACAGGTCACGCATCACTGCAGTACTTTTTTTGCTAGAGCTGCCAAGTGGTGTTTGTAATAGTACTGGCTGAGAAGCTTTTGCTTTTAAGACTTTTTCATCCAATGTGAGTGGATTTATGTGCCTCCTGAAAAATAATTGGCCCAAGCTTGTAAGGAATGGCTATGCAGTTTTCAGACAGAAACATTCCTTTTTCTGGGGTTTTAGTTGCCACTTCTCTTCTTAGCCACTCCTACTCTTGGAGCTCATAGGAAGGAACATGGTCAGGTACCCAGGGCAGGAACACCAGCAGGTGGTCGGCATTATAAGGGGCTTTTGGGAGGCTCTTTTTGTTTTTTGCCAGCCTTGGAGTTTTCTTGCACCTCACCTCTTGCCCCTCTTTGATGCCCTCTACAGTACATGACAGCCACCTTTGTTTTCTTCCTTTTAGATTCGAACAAGATGAAATGCTCTTTTTTTTTTTTTTAATTTCCGAGAGTCCTAGGGCAGGGGTGGAGGGAGTCAGCAGTTGCCTTTTGAGTTGCTGGAAGGCCTGTTGCTGCTCTTTTTTTTTTTTTTTTTTCATACAAAGGGGTCTTTATCTCCCCCCTTTGTAAATTTGTAGAGGGTTTTTGCTGTGACAGCAAAGTTTGGAATCCAAATTCGACAGAACCCTACCACTCCCAGAAATTTCCAGAGGGCTCTCCAGTTGGCAGGTGCAGGGATAGCTTGGACTGCCTCTTTTTGCCCTGCCCCCAGTAGTCTTTTTCCTCTCTGGATGGTGAATTCCAGATATTTTACTTTTTGTTGATAGACCTGGGATATATTCTTAGAAACTTTGTAACCACAGTATTCTAGGAGGGTGAGTGGCTGTCCTGTTCCTTTGGCACAGCCTTCAAGAGTCTCATGTCCGAGGAAGAGGTCATCAACCTACTGATGGAGGGTGCGGTCCAAGGTGTGGGAAGGAAAAGACTTGAGGTCATGAGCCAGGGCTTTTCTGGTCCTTGGCTCACGGGAGCCAGATGGATGCTAAAGCAGGCGTCTTTCAGGTCTGGGCACATGAAAGTGGCCAGGAGCACACTGAGGAGCGTGTACTGGTTTGGCACTGTAGGGTGTAGGGTAACAGTGGCTTGGTTGATGACTTACAAGCCCTGCACCAGTTGGTAGTCCTAGATTCCTGGCTTTTTGACTGGCAAAAGAGGAGTGTTCCACTGGGACTGGCATGATGATAATACCATGTTGTTGAAATCTCTTTGAGTGGGAATGGATTCTTTCCAGGACCAGCCAGGGGATTGGGTACTGCCATAGTCACACTGGTCGGGCATGAGGGCAAAGTTCAATAACTACTGGTGCCTGGAATTTGGCCATTTCTGGTGGATTGTCCATACAGTGGGCCACTGGGCTGCAACCTCTGGGCTGATGGAAATCGCTTTTTGCCCCTCAAACAGTTTCTACTCTTCTTCTAGGGACATTTGCAGGAATCAAATTAGCTGAGAGGTTGGCACTGACAACTTTATTTTACCATCATTTGAAAAGGTGATGGTCGCTCTGAGTTTTCTGAGGAGGTTCCGACCCAGCAGTGGAACTGAACAGTCTGGCATATGTAGAAATTGGTGGATAACTTTTTTTTCTCCATGGGGTGCATTTTCAGGGGGTGAAAAACATCTGCTGAAGGCTTTTCCTGTTGTTCTAATTATGTCAAAATGTTGGTTAGTGGTGGGGGGAGGTGGCTACTGGAATGGTTACCACTTCATGTTTTGCCCCCGTGTTGACAAGGAACTGGAGACTGTGCTCCCCTCCACCCACTATCATTTGGACCATGGGCCCCTTGGGGGCTTCTGGGCTCAGTCTCCTTTAGTCATAAAACAAACCAGCCTGGCTGACTGCCAGAAGAGGAGCTGGGAAGGGGCCTGATGATTCTTCATGGAGCCCTCAACTTTTATTGGGGCATTTGTTCTTCCAGTGCCCAATTTCTTTGTTAGAATGCACATTGGTCATGGTGGAGCGGAGCCCTCTTTCCTTTGGGTGGCCCTGGGTGTTGGGGATAAGGGACCTGTTGGCTTTGGTTTGGCTTGTCAAGAAGCACTGCACCCCCATGCTGCTGTGATGAGGTTGGCTTTCCATTGTATTTTCCCATCTGCTTCTCACTACTCAAGGAGTTGGGAAGCATTTATTCCTGCAAATCCTTTCAGTTTTTGTAGTTTGCAGCAGATGTCACTAGCACTCTGGCTGACAAAGGTAGTGTTACCCATCAGCACTGGCGTTGGCAGCGGTGGGTATAGTGGTGGTGGTGTTGGGAGGGGAGGATTTGTCTGTGACCCAATCAGATGTTGCTGTGGGCTGGCACAGGAGGATGGTGGATTTGGGGCCCCACTCATCAGGCTGGACGACTGATTGGATGGGCCAGGAGGCGGTGATGGGTGAGGAAGTGCCGGTGTGGCTGAGAGCTGCTGTAGTGTCTGGGAGACATATGGCAAAGGCAGGTCTGGTTCCTCTGGGGGAACTTTCCAAAATGGGTAGTAGTTGGGCTTCACCTGGTTGCTGCCTCCAATTTCCTGACTGACCACTAGAGTCCTGCCTTTGGCAATTAAGATCTGGGAGATTGGACCTTGCAGCCATGAGAGGGGGTTCTGAACTAATTGTAACCAGGTGTCGGTATAAGAAAACTGATCTGGATGACTTGGACTGCCTGTGATTTAACCTCGAATGCGTCAGAGTGTGAAATGAGGCAGCTTAATTATATCAATGGTTTATAACATTGGCTGCAGATTAGGATCACTTGGTGTTCTTTGTATTTTAGAAGATATTTGGGTAACAAAATATATTTAACTTACAAAGAAGCCAGTAATAATTAACATTAGAGCTATATAGAAGTTGACGTAAATATCATCTTAACCCTTGTACTTGGAGTGAAATTCAGAATTTATGGCTCAGAAAGATAACTATAATTACCAGTCTGTGAAGGATAACTGCACTGACAAAAATCAAAGAATAGCTCTAGATCTTTTACAAGAGAACAGTGTTACTGATCAGAAATAGGCTTATAATTTGATAGACAATTGCATCTCTTTTATATAACAAAACATTCAGTTAAAGCAAACAGACATTAAGTCAGATCTCAAATGACAGGAATTTTTGAATTGTACTAAACATCAGATACAATGCACATTGCATAAAGAGATCACTCCCTTCTTACCTTAGATGTATACAAAACCCGTATACTTAACTTTACAATCTCCTATTAAACATCCAGATAAACCTCAGATGCACAGAATATTTAGCCCCCAGATGTATGAAGGACTTCTATAGTGACAGATATATAGGTTGTTAAATATATATAGTAACCCCAAGTAACAGTTGCTTATCTCTCCCAGTTAGGTAGCTAGCTAGACATTAGCAGATGGGGTCAGGTGAAACAGACCAGAAGTCTACCTGTAGATCCCTGCTTATTTTGATTTTTTTTTTCACTTGTGGAAAAGGGGGCAGAGAAACAACATAGGGTCACTAAGCAACATGAAAAAGGCAGTCAATTACCCGAATGTAATATTTATAAAGAAGGTGTCCAGAAGGACTGCAGGACTGCAAGACTTAACCCTTGGAACACTGTGCCAATTTCTTTTTTTTTTTTTTTTTTAAGAAAAGGATTGCTCTGGAGTCTATCTCTGGAATGTAACCCTGTTTTCCCATCCACCTTTCTATTTTCATTTCTGGAAATGGCCCATTTTAGATGCTTTTTTTGTGGAATGTGACTTTTTTTCCTCTATAGCCTTTATTTACTTTAGATAAACTTCCTGTTTCCCCACCTGTGCCTCTGTGCCTCCTGTTTGAATGTTTACGAAGAAGACAAGCAAGGACAAAATACTTTAGGATTTTTTTTTTAGTACTGGAGATTGAACCCAGGGGCATTATACCTCCAAGCTACACCCCCAGCCCTATCTTTTATTCTTGATTTTGAAACAGGGTCTCACTAAGTTGTGGAGGGCATCACTTAGTAGTTGAGGCTGGTTAGTCGCGAACCTGTGATCCTCCTGTTTCAGCCTCCCAAGTACTGGAATTACAAACGTGTACCACCACGCCCAGCTACTTTAAGATTTTTAACCCTGAAATATCTTTCATTTAACAGGCTTTACAACACAGATATTTAAACCTTGACTTTGCTAAAATGCTATTTACTAAGTACCCAAAGGCTTAATAAACATGAGATTATCTTCATAAAACATAAAGCCTTTTTTTCTTAAATAAGTTTTTTATAAACATCAGAAAGAGCATAAGAACATTATTTTAAATATGAAGAACATAGAAAATTATCTTAATAAAAATGCCAAAGTTTTGTTCTCTAGGCTAGTTTCTGTAAACTTTTACCAAGAGCAGATTAATGTCTTAAGAAAACACAATTGTTTGAAACATAGTATCAAAGCATTAAATATGACTTTTAGAAAAAAATCTTTAAATAATTTTTATTAATGGTAACCAACCTTATTACATATATAAAATTTCTTTTATGTCTTATCATTTACAAATCATTTGCAATTTTCTTAAACCCTCTGTGATTTGTTTAATCTCCTGGTCTTTGTTTTTACTTTTACCCTTACAATCATAAGTAACATATTTAGCTGAAACCCTTAAAGAGATCCTGTGGGAGCCAGGAGTGACACAGCACTGACATTTTACAAAGGGAAAACAAATACAAACAGATGCACACGGAGACAGAGTCAATCAGATGGGCCCACAGAGAGACGGATGGAAATCTTCAGACAACAGATAAGCTAGCAAGTCAAAAACCTGTGTTTGCAGATGGGGACAAGTTCCCCAGATAATATTCCCTGGTTCCCACTTAACTGTGATTCCAGCACAAGAGGCACCACAGAAATTTCCAAAGAGAGCCAGGCGTGGCGACGCACGCTTGTAATCCCAGTACTTGGGAGGCTGAGACTGGAGGATCCGGGTTCAGGGCCAGCCTCAGCTACTTAGTGAGGCCCTCTGCAACTTAGTGAAACCCTGTTTCAAAATAAAGAATAAAAAATAGGACTGGGGGTGTAGCTCGGAAGTAGAATGCCCCTGGGTTCAATCCCCAGTACCGCAAAAAAAAAAAAAAATTTCCCAAAGAGTACTAACCAAATGCCTCCCCAACCAATAAAGGGGGGGGAGGGTAAGATGTAAGGAATCAAAGGGCTATGGAGGTCACTCTAAGAGGAACTTACCCAGAGGTTGTTGCAACTTGCTGTATTGTTTTTTTTTCCCCCCCAGTTTTACCTAGAGACTGAGTTTGGCTTTAGTGTCTGTCTCAGTTGCATACACTAACTTGCCATTCACATGCACCCGACCTGAAAACTGATGAATTCTGGCTTCATGTCCCTTGGACATGACTCAAGAAATTCCCCAAAGGGGGTAATCAGACCCCCTCTTCTGCTATTCCAATAGTGGGACCAGATCGAGCCTTGGGGCAGCCCACCATGATTCAGACATCAGCACTGGAAAATTACCTGTTCCATCTCCAGCCTAAAACCTGGGCAGCTGTTAGTCCCAGAGTCAACTACCTCTGGAAGAGGTCTTCCACATGGTCAAAAAAAGGCTGCCAGTGAGCTCAGTGGACCAACATCAGCGCCAAGGAAGGCCAACTCCCAAAACACAGACCAGAGGAGGCAAAGCACGCTGGGTCCTGTCTCTGGGACAAGACTGGCTACTGTCCCAAAAGTGCTTCCTGGCTGGCTCACCAAAATGTTGCAGGAGTCTTGGTCCAAGGGGAACAAAAAATAGAGACCGAAGTAGGACAGCAGGTGTCTGTATTCACTGGTGAAGCTCAGTGAGCAACTCTCTCAGTCTGAGCCTGGAGCTCAGAACATGCAAGTTCTTTTATGCTTTTGCTCACTTAATTTTTAGAAGGAAGGAGTGAGGGTGAGACTTCTTTTTCCTAGTGTAAGCAGGATGCAGAAGAAGAACAGCAGTTAGCCTGTGCATTGTTTCTCTTTCCTCTAGTAGTTCCCTGCCTTATCTTGCAGGCTGCCCAAGGAGGTCCCACTTTTTCACATCAGAGGGGGCCTGTGAAGAAAGCTTTATTTTTCTCTCTTGTTACTAGGCTTCTAGTCGAGTAGTCTTCAAGGACATAGCCAGACTCCTGACTCATTCTGCCCTTTTGAGACTTTTCAGTATGCTTAAAGAGAAGTTCTCAATTTTTGAGATTGTTTTTAGTCAGAGCCATATGGGTGGCATATGGGGGTGGGTCCTTTTTAGCTATTGAGGTCATCAATAGTTAACAGCAGAGGATTACACTGATTGTTTCGACAAGCTTGAGGAGGAATTCCCTGGATACAGTGATTGTTATTCTTTATAGGCTTCCATGATGGGGTCATCCATCACATATTGCTGTCCACCAGACACTGTTCCAACTAGGACAGGGCCTTGTCTGAGTATAACCTGAACCCAGTTCAGGGTAGAAGTATTTGTCAGCCTGTGTGAGTTGCCGTTAGCTGTTTAAACTGCCACAGGATATAATCTGACATGCATCAAATTTGATAACAATAGGGCTGCTAGTCTTGGTCACATTAATGGTGAAGATGGTGGAGGCTGGCTGCAGAAACTCAAATAGTCCTCCCCACAGGACAGGGATAGCCAATTTTTTCCTCATCCTAGACATGCAAAGTCAAATTGGGAAGAAATCTAAGTGCTACAATTAAGATCACCACAAATTCCACTAATAAAGTCGATCCTAAAAGCATTTACAGCATAAAAACTAAGAGTCCAACTTTATGCATGAGACATGATGCTCCTCAACCTTCTGCCACGTGTGAACCAGTCAGCTTCTGGGTGTGACTGGAGCAGGGCAGGCCTTCTTTCTTGGGATCAGCTTGTGGGGCTCTCCAGGTTTCCCATGAGCAGTCCCATGAGTCATCTCTGGGGCTCTTGGCTCCAGGGCTTCTGGCTTCAGGCAGCTGTGATGGATCCAGGCTGCAGTAGCCTCGACTTTTACTGCCATTGGGGTGGTAAGAATAACAGTGAAGGGTCCTCTCCATTTTGCCTTGATGGGAGCCTAATTCCAGTCTTTGACTCAAACTAGGTTTCTAGGCTTATAGGGATGGATTGGAGTAGTTAAACTGACTGGTGTTCTGTCTAATGCCCACTTACGCAGGTCTTTGTGTGACTTTACCTAGTTCCCTTATAAGTTTATGAATTTCTAACTTTCATACCTCTTGCAGCTTTCCTGGAAGCCCTTAGAAGATAGGAGGGGATCGAATAGACATCATCTCATAGAATACCCTATTTTCTTGGTGGAAGTGCATCTAATTCTAACAGGACTAAGGGTAAGGCTTGAACCCAAGTTAGCTTGGTTCCCTGACATTTTTCCAAACTCAGTTTTGATAGTTCTATTCATTCTCTCTACTTTGCCTGAACTCTGTGGCCTATATGCAGAATGCAACTTTCAGGTGATGCCCAGGGCAACTGCCACATCCTGTGTGACTTCTGTGATGAAGGTTGGTCTATTGTCTGACCCTGTGTACAAAGGCAGTCCATATTTAGAAATGACTTCTATGAGTAAGGTGTGGGTTAATTTTTTGTCTGGCAGGGATATGCTTCTATCCATCCAGTCTGAGTGCATACTATGTCAAGGAGGCACCAGTACCCATTACATTTTGGCACTTCAGAAAAGTCAATTTTCACATTTTTAAAAGGGGATGCTCTCACAGTCTGTATTCTGAGAGGAAGTTCAGGTCCTTGCTTAGGGTTGTTTCTGCTGCAGGTCACACATCACTGCAGTACTTACTTTGCTAGAGCTGCCAAGTGGTGTATGTAATAGTACCGGGCAAGAAGCTTCTCAAGGTTTTCTTGCCCACTGTGGATGGATTTATGTGCCTCTTGCAAATTGTTGGCCCAAGTTTGTAAGGGATGGCTATGTGATTGTCAGGAAGTAGCATCCATTTTTCTGGGGTTTCAGTTGCCCTTTCCCTCTCTAGCCATTCCTGTTCTTGGTGATCATAGACTTCTTAGAGCATTTATTTTTCCAGTGTCCAATTTCCTTGCAGAATGCATACTGGTCATCTCGAAGAGGAGCCCTCTTTCCCTTGGGTGACCCTGGGCATTGGGGATGAGGGGACCCTTGGCCTGTTGGTTTTTGGTTTGGCTCATCATAGAGCGCTACACTCCAGGCTACTGAGATGAATTTGGCTTTTCGCCACATTTCCCAATCTGCTTCTCATTTCTCTTCAACATCACAGTTGATGAAGGCCTTGTTTGCTACCTCAAAGATTTGGGAAGCATTCATTCCTGCTAATCCTTCTAGCTTCTGTAGTTTGTGGTGGATATCAATAGCACTCTGGCTGATGAAGGCAACCATTTTTTGGTTTTCAAGTGTTTCAGAATCAAATGGAATAAAGGTGTGATAAGCATCACGGAGCCACTCATATAAGGCACTAGGGCTCTCATCAGACTTCTAAAGGATCTCTCCAACCCTGGCAATGTTGTTTGCCTTGGTGCTCCCCTTATGAAGCCCCTGGAGGAAGGCTTTTCTGTATGTCTTCAGTTTTGCCATGTCTCTAAGATTATTTGGGTTCCATTGGGGGTCTGTTGTTGGCAGACATTCTTGAGTATAAGCCTGGGGATTTAGGGCTTCTGCTGGGACATTTTCCTCAACCCAGTGGGTTGCTGCATGCATAATGCAGTGTCTTTCTTCAGTGTTGAGAAGAGTCAGAAGAAGCTGGCAACAGACAAGCCAAGTAGGATTGTGTGTTTGGAAGACATGCAATGGTGGCAGGTCTGTTTCCTCTGGAGACTTTCCAAAATGGGAGGTTGTTTGGCTTCATCTTGTTGCTGCCTCCAATTTCCTGACTGACCACTAGAGTCTTGACTTTTGGCAACTAAGATCTCGAAGATCAGACCTTGCAGCCATGGGTAGTGGTGGGGGTGGGGGTGGGGGT
>PVLC010033952.1:0-17165 GCA_004027655.1 Graphiurus murinus | reverse complement strand
CCCCCCACTTCCTTTTAAAATGTTTTTGTTTTGAAATGGTCTCACTAGATTGCTAAGCACCTAGCCAAGTTGCTGAGGCTGGTCTTGAACCTATGATCCTCCTGTCTCAGCCTCCAAAGTACTAATATTACAAGCATGTGCCACCAGGCCTGGCTTTCTAGGCATCTTTAAAAAACACTTCTAGTATGCAGTGATTTCATTTATTCCTTTAACTCTTGTTATATCTTTTTTATGAGATGGCAGTGGGATTCATGTCTTTAACATGACTATTTCCATTACTACTTCTAGTAATAGTTTCTGATATTAAAATATTTCTTTAGAATGCATTTTTAAGTTAAAATATTACTTCAAATCATTAAATTGAAAGTAGTTATGCTAGCAAGTATACCATCTTATAGTTTTACTGTAAACATCAACTGTTATGTTGCTGTGTTTTACAGTTAACAGATTTCCAGGTCACAATAGCAATCAACTTTTAACAAATTTTAACTCATTAAACAACAAAAGCTAGATAAAACCCCCAACAATAAAGTAGTTCTTTTAAATCAAATAATCCATACCTTCACCTTTAACTGCATAAGAAGTAGAATTAACATTAACATATGGTGGCACATCATATGTGCAGGTAGTTATTAAGGCTACATTTGATTATAACAAATGCTAAACTAATGAATGCTAACTTAAATTTTAGAACTGAAGACTTAAGGATCATATCCTCCTTATTTTATAGTAACAAACTGGAAGAGCAGTAAGTACCTTTTTCTCTTTCTTGCCAAATAGTATGCAGAGAATATCTTTCAGCTTTTGATTTTTAGTTGAAAGTCCAGAAGCTTGAAGATGAAAAATTTCCAAACTATGCTCACCTCCAATTTGGAAAAAAAAAAAAAAAAAAGGTTAGCACTTAGATTAAATGGCATTTTTCATCAGACTGCACGTGAGTAGCTTTAACACAAAAAGACTTCATGTTCTAAAAATGATCCAAAAGTAGGATGTATTTGGTAGTTTGCTGTAATAGATTGTTTGGGACATTTAGAATTGTCACATAAAAGCTTATAAGAGTTTGCCAGGTTTCACTCTACTTATTTTTTCTACTGGCATTGCAAACATTTTACCTTTTATAGCTTTTGCATGCTTCATCTATGTAGCACAGTGGGAACCTACTCAGTTTTGCATTTGAGAAAGTACTACCCTATTTTCTGGGTTGTTAACTATTGAAACAACTTTAACAAATTTACCCAAGGTTTCTTTTGAAGAGTAGCCAAATGTTCCTATCATCTTAAAGATACTTAAGATACAAGTCACTCAATCCAAATTACTATCTGCAACCTTTGTTGCAGGATTTCTCTCTCTCCCTCTCCCTCTCTTCCTCTCTCCCTCTCCCTCTCCTTCTCCCTCTCCCTCTCCCTCTCTCCCTCCCTCCCCCCCTTTGTCTCCCTCTCTCTCCCTCTCCCTCCCCCCCCCTCTCTCCCCTACCCCTACCCTAGCAGGTACCAGAAGCCTTATCTTAAGGATGAGGAAAAACTTCTATTTATTCAAGTGGATATAACCCTGATTATTTTTTAAATGCAGACATGGGCACTATCTACTCTAGTGAGCAAGGGGCTATAGGTAGCCCAAGCCCCGAAGGCCCTATGGATCTCAGTCCAGACTAGAAGAATGGGTCTTTTGTTAGGTGAAGAGGAATCTTTGAAAAGAGAAATAAGAATGTCACTGTCTTCTGTTTTGAAGAAACCCTTGATTGGTTAGAAGTAAGACAGAATTAAACCAAAAGTTGTTTAAAATGCATTATATCTGTTTTGTGTTACGTATGCAATTAGTTGGGGCTAAAGTTCAGAAGAAGAAAATGGAATAATAGTCTTAAAGTTGGATGGAAGCTTATCAGTATTCATACTAAGTAGAATTTTATATGCAGTTAATCAAATTTAAAAAATAGTTTTTGAGAAGATAGGGTGTTCAGTGGAAGAGTTCTGCCTGGCATGTGCAGTACCCTAGGTTCCCATCCAGAGCACTGCTAAATAAGTAAATAAATAAGCAGGCAAAAATAATTGTGAACATTTACAGTAATATAAATCTAGTGCTTATATTACCATTGACTCATCAAATATGCTTAGGCGTGCATATTCTGAGTTAGAATAAAATTGTTTTAGAACAAAGAGTCAGTTTTTGTATTTTTTATGCTATTAGCCTTATAGGTGCTGTCAAATATGTAATTGTTTTTTTAGTTAACAGCTAACCTTTTGTGTTTTTTAGCAATAAGATTCTCAGTATGTGGCTAAGAAAAATACCTGCTTATGCCACCAAATGTAAATCCTGAATCCTTTTTTTGTTGTTCATTTATAAATTTTAAAAAATATTTATTGAATACCAGCCACATATTATAACATTTAACTTTAGGATCTAAAGTGTACATCATAATGTGTCATTATTTACTAAGGAAATATTTGTCTAATATTGTTGATAAGCCTTTATAAAAGGAATGTTTATTTTAGAGTCATTGTCATCTGAAGAACGAACAAGTAAATTTTATGTGCCAGTTTGAGTGTGTCCCCTAAACTAATGCAATACATAATTTGATAAGAGAATACAAAAGAAAAAATATCATTTCTAGCAATATTGGCAATGGGCTCATGGTGAACACTAAAGGTGTTACAGAGTTTTAAGTACTTCAAAAGCCACATAGTCCAACCCATTAAGCAGTATAGAAATTCAATCCATATTATTTTTGACATACCTGTGTCAGTTCTTTACCTAGAATTTCTAGAAATGGTGGTATTAGTAAAGGATAATGTATTTTTATTTTTAAATTACCTCTCATTATTAGGGATAATTAGGTGAACTAAAAGTGCTTCTTATTTTTTTATTCTGTGGTCCTAGTTTTGACCTATGGAGGTAAAAGAAAAATTTAAACCTAATCTAATCTGGTGTTCTACAAGATGATAGTTGGTATTTTTAAAGACAACTAACATAAGCTCTTTTTTTTCTTTGTATCAGTATCTTTGGTGTTGGGGGGGGCTGCTGGGGATTGAACTCAAGGGCATTCTATCTCTGAGCTATACCCTCAGTCCTATTATATTTTTTATTTGAAAACAAGGTCTTGCTAAATTGCTGAAGCTGGCTTTGAACCTGTGATCCTGCTGTCTCAGCCTCCCAAGTACTGGAATTATAGGTGTGCATCACCACTCCTGGCCATTGTACCAATATCTTTGTATGTTAATTGATATCTTTTACTATAAATCTCAAGTTGAGAAGCATTGTTCATCAATATGAATTCCCTTTTGCCCTCTTAAAGACAGAATCCTCTTGTATATGTTGGTTTTGTCATTTTACTTTAGCTTTTCATTTTATATCTTGATAAGTTGAGAACTTCTTTGGGTAGCATCTGATTCTGTACTTTTCCTAGATGTTCAAATAAATCCATCATGATACCTTTTTAAGCAAATAAATTATTTTAGTCTATTTTTGTGTATTCAAAGAATTCATTCTTCAAGTAATATTTAGTACTATAGTAAATATTAAAGTATTGCAATTGAAAAAATCAGCTATTATAAAACACAAAGTTGAGTGATATCAGAAGTTCAGTGATTAAATAGATGTCAGTAATTGAAACCAGCAAAATAATTACATTAAGCTGGGCGTGGTGGTGCACGCTTGTCATCCCAGCATTTGGGAGGCTGAGACCGGAGGATCTGGGTTGGCGTCCAGCCTCAGCTACCTAGTGAGGCACTGTTTCAAAATAAAGAACAAAAAATAGGGCTGGGCGTGTAGCTTGGAGGTAAAATGCCCCTGGTTTCAGTCCTCAATACTGGGGGAAAAAAATAAACCAAAAACCTGGGTTTTCATATTTTAAATATTAAGTAGAACAGGAGATACTCTTGTTTAACAAATTCTATATACACATTTTATGAATTTCTTGAAACACAAGTTGCAGGTTTCATAATAGGCTATTTAGCATCTCAGTGACATTTAGGGAAATGTTTACTGTTTTTCATACAATGTTTTCCATTATCTTAAAATGTACTCCTAATGCCTAGCGATAGTAGTGAATTAATGAAAATTTTTAGCAATGACATGACCTATTCAGCTTGTTTTTTTTGTTGTTGTTGTTGTTTTGTTTTTGCTTTTGCTTTTTTTTCCTGCCACGATATTCAGAAGACATTTACTAATGCTATAAACCATCAGAATTGCTGAGTTAGTTCACTATTTTAGCATAACCCAAATATTCAGGGAATCCTTTAAACAAAAAGAATAAAAAGCATGGCATCATAGTAAACAATGCGCACAGAGCTTTAGTAGTCAGCAGGACCTGGTTTGCATATAAGTGATTGATGAGTCCCATTACCATGAGATAGCATTTATTAGAGAGAACACTTCAGTAATTATATGCACAGATGATTAATAGCCAAATTCACTATAGATTTTAGTTAATTAGAATGGTGCAGTTAAGATGAAAATTCTGAATGAATTATTTCTTTATATTGATTAATTCTACATGAAATTATTAAAGCTTAAGTTTGCTGGTTAAAGGTAAGTCATTTTGTGAGTATTCTAACGAAAGACTCATTTTAATCATTTCACTTCTCAATATTAACATGGTTAATCTAAAATTGATTTTAAAATATGTACTAATGTAAGATGCTAACTTAATCATTTTATTAGCCTTAATTTTTGTTCAGTAGCAGCTTCTGAGTTAAAGACGAGTCATTACTAGTGTTATATTGTAAGCTGGGCATGGTGGTACAAGCTTATAATCAATCCCAGTACCTGGAAGGCTGAGACAGGAGGATGGCAGGTTCACAGCCAGCCTCAGCTACTTAGTGACTTTATGTTACTGTTAAAAAAAAAAAAAAAGAATTCAACTTCTGCCTACTGCAAGGATAGCATCACCTGCTTACTTTAAAAGCACAAGTCTAGCCAGGTGTGGTGGTGCACGCTTGTCATCCTAGCATTTGGGAGGCTGAGACCGGAGGATCTGGGTTCGCGGCCAGCCTCAGCTACCTAGTGAGACACTCTGCAACTTAGTGAGACCCTGTTTCCAAATAAAGAATAAAAAGTAGGGCTGGGGGTATAGCTTGGAGGTAGAGTGCCTCTGAGTTCAATCCCAAGTACCGAAAAAAAAAAAAAAAAGCACAAGTCTAAAATGCCTTCTCTTTTATAAGATTGCTATTTTTCTCAATTCATACTGCAGAGAAAGAGTACTAGTAATCATGGAATGAAAGAACTAGAATCATACAATATAACACTAGTTTTGTTTTTGTGGTACTGGGGATTGAACCCAGGGGCATTCTACCTCTAGGCTACATCTCCAGTCCTATTTTTTATTCTTTATTTTGAAACAGGGTCTCACTAAGTTATGGAGGGCTTCACTAAGTAGCTGAGGCTGGGCCACGAACCCAGATCCTCTGGTCTCAGCCCTCCCAAGTACTGGGATTACAAGCGTGTGCCACCATGCCTGGCTTTTTACTACTGTTTCTTCAGCCCCAAGGTTGGAAGAAACTCAGATTGATCCGAATTTATGAGACTACTTGTTTTACCTTTTTTAAAGTTATATAGTCTAGAATATACTTCCATATAAATACCCTTTCAAATATATATATTTACAATAAAAGCGTAAGATATATGTATATATTTTCTATTTATCTTTGGATTTTGTGGTTGTTGGCTTTACAATACATGAATGGAAATATCCACTAAATGTGTAATTTATAGATCCTGCCACCATTCCCACAATGTTTGGCTTGGGCCTGTAGGTACTATAGTGAATGCAGAGAAGTACAAACACTCAACACTAGTAATCATACACTGCCAACATAACAGGACTGTTTAAAATATGATAGAAGAAACCACCTCTTCTTTTTTCACTTCCTATCTCTTGATTTCTATAGCGTGTGTGTGTGTTTGTGTGTGTTTTACTTTAAAATACATGACACTTCAGACATTTCCAGTGATGCACCACTGTACAGTAAGTTTTTATACTAAACCTGTACCCTAATACATTGGCTTTACAATATTTAAGCAGTAGGTTGTAATGTGACATAGTATATCACATATGCACAATGTCAGTGCATTACTCTCCCAGTGCCCATATTCTTGTCTTTCTCTCATTTAATTATAATGGCATCTAATTCTTTAAATGATTTATGATTTTCTGTGTATGCCTATTGAATACACATTTAAAGCTGACAGAGGTCTCAACTATCTTATCTTTGTTTTCAGTAAATTAAAATGTTATAAATTATCTGTATTCTAACTTTTTGTGCAAAATTTAAGTAAAAAATTGCATCTTTGAATTATAACATAGTAGATAAAAAGGTACTTGGATTTCTGAGTTGTAGAGAAAAGAAAACAAATTATTATAGAAAATGACTTAACTCAGGCTTTTTGGACATTGGTATAGTCTAATCTTCCTATAATCAACATGTGGGGTAACTAAAAAATAATAAGACAAATTCAAATCTTATGTGGAAATCTGTCTCATTATTTTACTTTTATCATGTTCTTAAGACAAAATAACATACAACATTAACTAACTATACAGTTAGTTAATAGCTCATATTTGAAGCTTGATAATTAAATTATATCTAGCACTTAAGCAGAAATGAAGACTGATTGCTTGTGCCATGTTTTGACAAACCATTTGTACACTGTAGTCTTTCGAAATATAATTGCAGAGCAAAAATGACATATGAATGCTTTATTTAATTGCATTTGCTCCACTATTGGTTATATAGACATTTCAGCGCATTTCTTCAAGTGAATTTTCTAAATTGAGCAGCAAGTAACCTTTTAGTCTAGCTCATAAATTAATGTTTTGACAAACCTTTTGAAGGGGCAGGTAAGGGACTTAGGATGTAGTTAAATGGTAGAACATGTACTTAGCACATCCAAAGCCCTGGATTTAATCCTCAGCACCAAAAAAAATAATACTAAGGTGACAAGTAGGTGAATTTATTCAGAAAAAAATGCTGGATAAAATTTTTTTTCTTTAAATCTTTAATACCTTTATTGGTGCAGTATAGTCTCACATAATAATGTTGTTCATGTGATCATACGTGCACACAGCGCTTGGTGACCTCCTCTCTGGCTCCCTCCCCACTTTCCCTTCCTCTTAAAGATGGATAAAACTTAAAAAAACTGAATAAGTTCATAATTGAATTATAATTGACTGACTATAGCTTAAGAAAGTTGTCAGGCCCTATTATAGTAAAAATCTCTCACAGTTAACATTTTAAGGTATTAAAATTAAGGTGCTAATTCTTTAGCTACTCAAATGCAAAGTTTTTAGAAGGCATCAGAGATTAGAAAATTACTGTTTTACAGTGTTGCTAGTAGCCAGCTGCCTACTACCTCTGTTATATATAATGTGTACTATGTATTTACTTTTCCTCATTCCTTAAAGTGTGCGTAGTACAGTAAGTATGATTATTTCCTGTAATCTTTGGAGAGTAGTGGAAAAAAGGGTAAGTGGTCTCAAATTAAATGCAATCTCAGACATCAGAGTGGCATCCAAGAAAATGGGAGCAATTGGCCTCTTACTGTATTTTCCTGACGTACAACTAAGCCAGTACATATGAAGTACACAGAAATGTACTTCATTTTGAAGAGCCGGCATGGGTGTATCTATACCATTTAACATTTCTGGTGTCTGTAATTTATAATATTGGGCATTTCTCTCATAGACCAGGGTGTTTAGTCAGTTTTTTGCTATGTTGTGATAGCAGACTACACTATGATTTCAGTAGTGTATTTATTTTCATATTATTTATTCAGCATTTTGTGGATCTTCTATGGCTCTGTTCTGTACCCTCTCCATTTTGCGACCTAAGCTGAAGGAGAGGGGAAAGTGATGGCAGAATGTGTGTTAGGTCTCTTAAAGCTTTTGCTTGGAACTGGCACGTGGTACTCTCACATTTTATTGGTCAAAGCAGGTCAAATGAAATCAAGAAATAGAATCTTTCTATAGCAATTGGCCCAGTAGGGGAGAGGCAACAAATATTAGGACTGTAATACAGTCTACCACATAAGAGAAAACATTGGTATTTCCAACCCCTCACCAACCACTACCCCTACTCTTATTGTTTATGATGGGAAAATACAGAGTTTCTTTTGGTTTTATGTGATTCTTGATTTTCTTCTTAATTACTATTTATATATTAGAAAACAGGAATAAAATCACTGTCAAGGGTAAATGTAAAGTGATTAGTTCCAGAGTATATCATGTCATTCATACCGATGACCTCTTCTAGTTACTACTAAAAAGAAAAAGTTAATAGTAATGTAGGGGAAAAAATTATCATCTTCCACTCTTTTGGTATAATGTACCTTTCTGGTTATTAAGGGACTAATAGAGAAATTTAGAACAACAAATTACTTTATGTTATACATGTTTATACCTAATGTTAAGTATTTTTCATAAGTAAGTTAAACTAGATGTTCTGCTTTTTTATTCATATGGCTATAAATTTGAATTATTTTGAAGTGCCAAAGCTTTTAAAATAAGATTTCTTATTTATTTAAAATGCTGTAAAACATAAAGATAAAAATAGACTTCCATGCTTTCACTTTGATAAAAGTAATATACAACATACTTCTGTTTTTATTGCTAGGTATTTGTTTTTTGTATTGCCTTGCAAAAGCTAACCTACATTCTTGTTATTTTAGAAATGTTTTGATAATGTAAACTGATGTCAATGTATTGTGTGGGTATTGTAACAAAATATCTGGCTGGCCTTGATCAGAATGGTGGTAAATTTACATAATATTAATTAAGCATTTGTTCTTAGACTGTGCAAAAGGGCAGTTTTTAAAATTTTAGTGGGTACAACTGCTTAAAATATAAACCACTGAACTCTGGAAATTTTCAAAGATAATTATATATATATATATATATTTTTTTTTGCGGTACTGGGGATTGAACTCAGAGGCATTCTACCTCCGAGCTATATCCCCAGCCCTATTTTTTATTCTTTATTTTGAAACAGGGTCTCACTAAGTTGCGGAGTGCCTCACTAGGTAGCTGAGGCTGTCCGCGAACCCGGATCCTCTGGTCTCAGCCCCCTAAATGCTGGGATTACAAGCGTGCACCACCACGCCAGGCTAATTATATGTTCTTTTTAAAAAAGCACGCCTTATAGTACATCTTCATATGCTTAGTGGTCCTACTTTTGTTGATTGTGGACTTTGATTTTTTTTTTTTTTTTAGCACCAAAATAGTTCTTTGCATTTGTTTCTTTTTTTTCCATATCTAGTTTGAATACCCTAAATTTATTTTTAATCTGGAAAATTATTTTTTATTGATTTGCATTTATTTGGTTGAAAAATTAATTAGTATGTTTCAGAAGCGAAAACCTTTCAAAAGTGCTTTAGAAAGCACAATCATTGCCAGGTGCATGCTTGTGATCCCAGTACTTGGGAGGCTGAGACTGGAGGACTTTGACCAGTCTTAGCTACTTAATGGGCCCCTCTGCAACTTAGGCCCTGTTTCAAAATAAAGAATAAAAAATAGGGCTGGGGTTATAGCTCAGAGGTAGAATGCCCCTGAGTTCAATCCCTAGCTCTGCCAAATAAACAAACACACATACATACATAAATAAGAACATTCATTGTTTGAGCAGACTCTTGACTACTTATGATGTTTTAGGTCAGCTAACACTGTATAATAAGCTCTTTTCCCCTTTTCAAACTTAATCTGTAGATATCAAAAAAATAAATAAAGCCCATATGATCAGTGTATTTTATTAGGAAACACATAACATGAGATCTATCTGCCATCTTAATTTTTAAACATGCAATATCGTTAACTAAGTACAATGCTTTATAGATCCCTAGAACTTTATCATCTTGCAAGACTGAAACTATCCTCATTGAATAGCAAGTCCCCACTTCCTTCTACCAGCTCCTGGCAGCCACCATTACACTCTTTGCTTCTAAGAGCTTGACTATTCTAGATTCCCCACATAATTGGTATATTGTTGTAATTCCTGTGTGCTGTAATTCTCCTGCTTCACTTAGTGCAGTATCCTCTAGGTTCATTCATGTTGTTGCAAATGGTAGAATTTCCTTCTCTTTTAAAGATAGAATATTCCATTGTACAGATGTATTGCATTTTCTTTATCCACTTGCCTGTTGATAGACATTTAGGTGGCTTCCGTGTCTTTGCTATTGGAGTAATGATGCACTGGGCAAGTGAGTATAGATATCTGTTTGATTTAGTGATTTTCTTCTCTTTGGATAACCAGAAGTAGGTTTGCTAGATTGTATGGGAGTTGTAGGTAGATGTAATTTAAAAAAAAAAAAAAAAAGTCTGTTCTGTCTTTTATAGTGGCTGTAAAAGTAAAGTTGCTTATCTTATTTCATTGTGTCTGTTCTTAGTTTTTGCTCACTACAGCTTCTTACCCAATTTTTGGGATTCTGATAAAGTTATTTTGTCTCATGTACTGTTGGTATTTCTATTAGGGAATAAAGGCTGAGACTTCCTATTGAATCCTCTTCCTGATGTCACTACGCATTATGCTGTTAATTCTCTGAGCATTGAGCACCAGTGAAGCACCTACTGTATGTCAGTCTCTGGTCTAGAAACTTGGGTTTTCATTGTGTTTCGTGTTCGTAGAACCTCAGATGGTTTGGAAGACAGACATCTGAATAGTAAATAAATGTAAAATGTGAACCAGACATGGTTATGCATACCTCTAATCCCAGGACTGAGAAAGGAAAATCTGGGTTTGAGGCCAGCTTCAGCAATTTAGTGATACCCTGTTTCAAAACAAAAAAAGGGCTGGGAGTGTAGCTCAGTGGTAGAATCCCTCTGGCGCGCGCGCGCGCGTGTGTGTGTGTGTATGTGTGTGTGTGTATACGTGCAAAACCTCTCAGTTAAATTTATTACATTAACAGGTCAAAGAGGGAGAAAACCCCCCAAATTATGATTTTAATGCACACCAAACATTTAGTTTGTCCAAAACCAAATTTAATGACTTCCCCTTAAGTTTTATTCCCTCTCCTATTTTTGATAATCAGATACATAAATGTAAATATTATGTAGTTCTTTTTGAACTTTTCCCCATCCAATTTATTCTCATGTCCTCTTCATCATAGCTCCAGAATGCCTTTGTGACTAAAATGGAAACGCAGCAGCTCTCTATTTATTAGTTGCCTCAAACAGACTCTTGTCATTCCATGCCTACATTATTTAAAAGTCTACTAATAAGTCTTCCTGCCTCAGCTCTTTCAGTTTTAGGTACTGGGTGTTTTTATATACATTTTTTTCTTTCTTACTAAAGTGAGTTTATTTCTAAAACATACATGCATAAGATTACTAAAAGAAAAAAGTGAGTTGAGAAAAGGAAAGCAAATATATATGAGGTTATAAACAGTACAATGAGCAATCTCCCTCTATAACAGTTTTCCAGTAAATAAATAGAATTGATAAAGCTATTCTTCCAATGATTTTCAAAAAAGGAGTAAATATAAAAGTGAAATAAGGCTCAGAAATTTTATAAAGCACCAGGGTAATTTTATCCAAGTTTATATTCTCCTAGTAACTCAAATATATTTAAGGACAGAATTGAGAGGAAAGGATGGATTGCCTTTGTTAGAACAAATGACATTCCTCATATCCCCAGGCTATTCCCCCTGGAAATGCTACAATAGACAGACCAGTTTGCGGCAAGAAGTGAGAACAAGGTGGGATTCTAATACCTTCATAAATCAGAGCCATTCTACCTTCACACTTATACATAGGCATTTTACACTGGAAGGTAACATATGACTTCCTGAGGAGTCAAAACACTTAAAACCTATACCATTTGAACCAGATAACTAACAGGCATAACTCCTCTAATAAAAAGAAATATGAATTTCTAAGTAACTGCCATCATGCACTACATAATGATTTTTAAGTCAATGAAGTACTGCATGTATGATGGTGGTCTCATAACATAACGGAGCTGAAAAGTCTCTATTGACTAGTGCATCATAACCAGTGGCATCACAGCCTTCTGTGTTCATGGTGATGCAGATGTAATCAAATCTACTGCACTGCCAGGTATATAAAAGTACAGCACAAAATTATGTATACTACATAATACTTGATAATGGCAATAAACTATGCTACTGGTTTACACATTTACTACATTTTTTTTTTTTACGATTAGAGTACACTCCTACTTATAAAAAATAACAGGATGCTGCCTCATATATCTCATGCTCACCACGTCTCTTCATTGCATCAAAAGGTCACATTGAGTGATCCACACACACCATCTAGGTTTGTGTACATACACTATATGATACTTGCACAAGGATGAAGCCAACTAACTCCACATTTCTTAGAATTTATCCACATTGTTACACAATACACGGCTGCCGGATGATAAATAAAAGCATTATTTTTAAAAGAAAAATTAGGAGAGCTTGACGGGAAAAAAAAAAGTTATGGAAAGATGTGTGACATGAACAAAAGCTGTAGAACAAAAAAGAAATGCTTTTAGGACAGATGGCATGGCCATCAAAAACAAAAGGTAGGATTGGGGCAGGGTGAAGGTGGGAGCCTCTGTGTGTGTGTGTGTGTGTGTGTGTGTGTGTGTGTGTGTGTGTGTGTGTGTGTGTCCTGCAGGCATTCAGTTACAGCATTCTGTTTGGAGTGTTTTGCATACATCTGCTGCACCTTGGAGGTTCTGGGAAATACCATTATAAGCCAATTTTACTTTCATATTATCCTGGCATTATTTCTTTTTTAAATTTTTTTTTACTGCTGCATTGTAATCATATATCTTTGTTAGGTAGAAGCTGGTAAAGGCATATATGCACACATTTCTCATTTAACCCTTCCCCAATTCCCACCCCATTCCCTCGCCGTCCCTCCTTCTGAAGTTTAGTGATTGACTTTGTTATGTTTTTGAGAGTATATCATGTACATTAGGGTGCCCCCCCCACATCACCTTCATTCAGTTAAGTCACCTTTTTGCTCATCTAAGGTTTCTCCTTCTTACTCTAGAGTCCCTCTTATGTCCCACTTTCTCCCTAGCTTCCTCATATTAGGGAGAGCATACAATTTTTTACTTTTTGTGACTGACTAATCTCACTTAACATAATGTTTTCCAGTTCCATCTATTTCCCTGCAAATGACATAATTTTGTTCTTTATGGCTGAGTAAAATTCCACTGTGTACATATCCCATACTTTTGTAATCCATTCATCTGTTGGTGGACATCTTGGCTGGTTCAGTAGTTTGGCTTTTGTGAATTATGCGGCTATAAACATAGATATACATGCATTGGTCTGATGGTTTGGTTTCCGTTCTTTTGGGTAAATACCCAGAAGTGGTATTGCTGGATCATATGATAGGGTTCATCCCCATTCATCTGAGGATACTCCATATTGTTTTCCAAAGTGGTTGCACTAATCTGCAATCCCACCAACAATGTATTAGGGTTCCTACTTCTCCACACCCTTGCCAGCATTTGTTGTTATTTGTGTTTTTTGATGATTGCCATTCTAATTGGGGTTAGGTGAAATCTCAAAGTAGTTTTGATTTGCATCTCTCTGCCCATGATGTTGAA
The DNA here is from genome assembly GCA_004027655.1 of Graphiurus murinus. Taxonomy (NCBI): domain Eukaryota; kingdom Metazoa; phylum Chordata; class Mammalia; order Rodentia; family Gliridae; genus Graphiurus; species Graphiurus murinus. The sequence continues at coordinate 3,612 of PVLC010033952.1, read as the reverse complement.
CATTTCCTCATTTATTGGCCATTTGTATTTCTTCTTTTGTGAAGTGTCTATTTAGATCCTGTGCCCATTTTTTGAATAGGTTTTTTGTTTTCTTAGCTGTGAGTTTCTTGAGTTCTCTGTATATTCTAGATATTAGTCCTCCATCAGAGGAGTAGCTGGCAAAAATTTTCTCCCATTCTGTGGGGTCTCTGTTGAGGTTCTTGATAGTTTCCTTTGCTGCACAGAAGCTCTTCAGTTTAATGCAATCTGATGTACTGATCTTCCTTTGAGTTGTTTGTACCCTCCTTACAGACATAGAAAAATCAGTCCTTAAATTCATTTGGAACAACAATAAGCCCAGAATATCCAAAGTAGTTCTTAGCAACAAGAACCATGCAGGAGGCATCACAATACCTGACTTCAAACTATATTACAAAGCCACAGTAATAAAAACAGCATGGTATTGGCACAGAAACAGACACGTTGACCAATGGAGCAGAATAGAAGACTCAGAAACAAACACACACACTTATGGTCAATTGATTTTTGACAAAGGAGCCAAAAACATACACTGGAAAAAAGGTAACCTCTTCAAAAAATGGTGTTGGCAAAACTGGTTAATCATATGCAGGAAAATGGAAATAAACCCTACTCTCTCACCCTGCACAAGAGTCAATTCAACATGGATCAAAGATCTGGAAGTCAGTCCAGATACCTTGCAGCCACTTGAAGAGGGCATAGGCCCAACACTTCAACACGTAGTCACAGGTAAAAACTTTCTCAGCAAGATCCCAGAGGCACAAGCAACTCCAAGGAAGATCAATACACCGGATTGCATTAAACTGACATTATTCTTACTTACCAATCATTTATAAGTCAAATTATCTTATAAAATGAGCGGTGTAATAAAATAGATTGAGCTTACTTCTATAAATTTTTATTTGGAAAATAATTCTACTGCTGAACCAAGGAAAGGAAGAAAGGGAGAAATGACAGGAAAGAGATATGAAAAAAAGCCAGAAGAGTTAAGAATTAAATAACTGTGATTAATTGACCAAATAATTTGGAGAACACCTGCATTAGACTATCTTTCCTAAAGCTGACTTCTTTCATCCAGATTTCTAATGGGAGGTAAAAAGGTAGTGATCTCAATATTAAACATCACTGAAGATAAACATTCGTGGATGATTTTATTTTATTCTGAGGAATGAACCCAGAGAGTTCTCCCTTTGAGCTACATATCAAGCCCCTTTTATTTTTTGGAACAGAGTGTTACAAAGTTGCTGAGGTTGGCCTCAAACCTGTGATCTTTCTGTCTCAGCCTCTCAAGTACTGGAATTACAGGTATGCATAACCATGGCCCACTATCACTCTGTTTTTTAACAGGGTCTATCCAGCCAGTTGGCCCATTTGACTTTGAATTCTGAGTTAAATGAAGGTAAAGTAACTCATTGAGAAAAAGTTACTTTTCATTGACTTTAATTTTCAGTTCTATGGTAGAAATTCAAAACTATCACTCCAAACCACAAATACCAGACATTTTAACTTACAGTAAGATGTGTCACTGTAAGGTATTTCCTATAAAATGCTTTCTAGAAAACAGTCTAATACAAAAACTTACACCAAATGAAGTTATTGCTAAGTCAAGGCGTGTTATATAGCTGTTCCAAAATTTTATTTGCAAAATGAGTGTTGACAGTGATAAGATCTATAACTTGGATATAAGTGCTAATAAAAAGATGAAGTACTGATGGGGAGGTCATTCTAAACAATTTTAAAAAAAATGTGGGAAACTGAAGCATGAATAGCAATTTCTACACTCTGAAAGCATTGTAAGGCAGTACTATAATGAGAGGAATCAATTACTTATGAATGAATACATTGCACACATACTGAAGAAACATTTTGATAATTATGTTACTGTGCAGATTTATAAAAATCTGTTGAGCAATATTAAGTTAACCTTCTTTGGTCTCTAAAAAAATTTAAAAATTCATATGTCCTATGTATGCTACTTCCACAGCATTTCAAAATCATGCCAAAAAAAAAAAAGGTACAGCAACAATTCCTCAAGGTACATATCTTAGACCTAAATCTGTCATTTTGACAAACTACTGCTGGTTCTGGACTGTAGTGCTACCAAACAAGAAAAATTCTTATCTACCCCAATAGAGTTGTTCAACAGATATTAAAATTTAAATTATGCTGATTTTATTAGATAAGGCAGATGGCTCTCCTATAAAGTAACAATATACAGTGCACTAATTCTATTATTGATGAGTAAATTGAAGAGTGAAAAGAGAATGTGTTTACAGAATCACACCTTTCAAATGGTATTAGGAATACTAGGGCCAAAATGTTGGTAAAAAGTAAATGATAACTAACTCAACAAAAACATAACGAAACTTGACAGCTTATTGATTTGATTTGAAGGAAACTCAGGATGCCTATTTTATGTTTAGAATGATTTGGTCTTCATTAATAGGAATATTTTTCTGCCACAAAATTTGAAGATGTAAAAATTTTTAGATCATAGAACTGTCACTATTCATCCTTTTTTTTTTTTTTTAATTTCACTTTGTTATCACCAGGGTACTACCTTGACTAAAATTTTCCTGAAAAATCTAACAACTTTTACAAGATAGGCACTGTTTTTATCCTTATTTCATAGATGAGGAATTGTACCATGGAGAGGTGTAAGAATTTGTTCAATATGACACTGCTGATAAGGGGCAGAGTCAGAGAAAGAAAACTCTCTGGTTTCTGTCATTCCCATTTTCCTGTATAGTTACTATCAGTGACAATGAGGATTTTAGGTAAGTTGATACTGTTAGTTAAATTTTTCACAGGAAAATGCTTCTTGAATAACAAAATTTTCAAAACCTTTTGTGTAATTTAGGGGATTTAGTTGTCTTAAATACAGTAATATGGTGAGGTGTAAAACACAAGTAGTCCTACAGGAACTTTAAAGACCAGAACCAGGCTGGGTGACAAGATTTTGAGTTGAGCTGGCACATAATTCAATTCAGTCACTGGATTGTGAATCTAGTCACACATTCATAAATCCATCACTCACTCAGTTTATTTTATTCTCTGCTTTCTTTTATTTTGAAGGCTCTACAAAACTTAGAAATTTGAGAGATTTTTCCTGATGTTTCTACCTCTCATATCTTAAAATCTACTTGTTATTTTATTGTTTTCTTATTTTCCATTCCTTTGCCTCTCTAATAATCTCCTGTTGTCTAATTAAATACATTTTAATCTCTTATTTCCTACTTTCATTTGGTTAGCAATTCTTGGCTTCATCCCATAAGTCTTTGTCAAATTCTGTCTTTCCATCTATTAGGCCACTATCATAGTTTCACTTATTGATTTTTAAATCCCTAATTTGAATTTTGTAGCTGGTTCCCCTAAAAGCTCTAAGTCTTTATTACTATTAACAAGGGAGATAGATTTATTCCACTAAAAATGTTAATTTTTATCCTATTAAAACAATAAAAACTTTTTCATGCCACAAGGTAAAAACCTAAATTCCTTAACTTGACAAATGAATCTTTTAGTAATCTTGCCCCAAACCACTATTCTCAGTTTATGTGTCCCTGTTTCCTTCTCTCAGTAGATTCCTCCCTATCT
>PVLC010033951.1:0-17201 GCA_004027655.1 Graphiurus murinus | reverse complement strand
ACCCCCAATCCTTTCTATTTTTGTTTTGAAACAGGGTCTTTTTAGGTTGCTGAGAGTCTTGATACATTGATGAGGCTGTCCTTGAACCTGTGATCCTCCTGTCTCAGTCTCACAAGTACAAATGTGTATGTGCACACACGCTACCATGCCCAGTCCCACAGCATTTTTTATTTGGAGGCTAATTAATGGTTGTAATACCCAGTCTGTGGGTGGGAGCTGCAGACTGCTGTCCAGCACTTTGTGCATGGCCCTATGTAAATCATTGCTCCCCATTTTGTACAGCAGGATATTAGAATGGCCTTCTGGTCATTCACGTAGGTTAAGATTCCATATGTACTTATCTGAGTCTAGAATTAAATTGCTTTACATATATGCCTGATAGATTTTCCCTATACAAAATTTTAATTTTAATATGTATTGGATTTTTTAGGACTTCAAGTGCTATGTATTACTGGGGACAGATCACACTTGTTTTATTCTGTCAGTCACAGCATCAGTCTCCCCCGTGGAACTCAATCTGTGCTGACTCTGGAAGGCCCAAGCCCCTGGTAGCTTCACGATGTCTTCTAGTATCATAAGGCTCATTGTGTATTTTCATATTACAATCTTTTTTGGGGTTATGAATTACTTTCTTTCTATATTTATATAAAGGCTTTAATTTTATTATGAAGGTATATATGTAAGTAGGGTTTATTATATATAAATTTCATTTCAAAATGATAAAGAAGCCTTAGAAAATAAGCAAGGGGCATAGAATTGTGCAAGTCTATGAGCTGATAACTTTTAAGTAAAATGACAAGTGAACTTTGGACAACTTATTCAAATGAGCTGGGCTGGACCAAAGTGTCAATAACATATTACACATGTGCATCTTCTTCCTCCTGGGAGCTATAGTCTCCAGGCTCACTGACCTCTAGCGTAATCCTGTTCTTCACCAGGAGTCCAATCTTGAGATCCATCAGGTTCAGGTCTTTCTCAAGCTGCTGATTGGCCCTGATCTTGGTCACCACTTCTTCCCTCAATCGTGCTACCTCCAGCTCCTCCTGGAAATCCAAATCACTTCGGTCCAATAAGTACACAAATTTGCGGATTACTGTTAGTGGTGGGTTTTCAGAGCCAACTGCAGGGAGAAGAACAGGCAGACTTTAATTAGGAAAGCTTGGACTTACTATCAACAGGAAAGAAGAAAGCAGGTCTGTAGATAAAGGATTACTAGGCTAATATACCAATGCAAGTACTTGGTTTGTGGAGCAAGACATCTGGCATCATGTAGAATTTGGACGAGAAAACTGATCATATAAACAAATGCACAAAACTGATAATGTCTGGCCCCAGCATTTTCCAGCTATCTCTTACTCATTTATCAGCTGTCTGTCATATTATTCCCAGGACCCATGCCTGGGAAGATAGTGCTATCTGTACCTTACTGTTGAGGAACCTGGGAAAGAAAGTTAAGGCAAGTGACCTCAGCTCTGAGACCTTGTGGCTGAGCCAGATAAGAGATTTATATTCTCTCTGCAGGAAGTGGAAAGTGGTTAACGAGGTCCAAAAGGTAACTGGGAAGGAGCTGCAACTGAGTGAACACTGAATCTGGAAAGGTCAATGAAGGAAGAGTGTAAAGCTAAACAGGAACCAATGGGGCGATAAGAAGAATGAATGGTCTACTTGGCAGAAACAGAAAGACTTTAGAAACTGAAACTTGGTCCTTGCCATTTCTGCAAGGACTGAGGGAGACTGCTCAGAATGCAGAGGGCTAGCCTTGATTACTGAGAAGGGTACTTTCAAATAAATTCTAAGAGGGTAGAATTCTTTAGTAGCTTCAACTTGATGCTTTAATTCCTTGGCAGTCTGACTCTTAAAAAAATCTTTTTAGATGTATGTAGAGCAACTCTGGGTAAACTGTAAGAATAAACTGGATTCTCAAGGAGGAAAGATTAGATGCAGTGATATTAAGATGATATGAAGTTGGGAATGGTGGTGCACGCTTGTGATCCCAATACTTGGGAGGCTGAGACTGGAGGATATGAGTTCCTGGCCAGCTTCAGCTACTTAGTGAGGCTCTCCACAACTTAGTGAGACCTTGTTTCAAAATAAAGAAAATAGGACTGGAGGAGGTGTAACTGAGGTAGAATGCCCCTGGGTTCAATCTCCAGTACTGAAAAAAAAAAAAAGATGCCATGAAAGAGCCTTAGGGCCCTCACTGGTCTTTCTTCTTGTACTTCCACCTTAATTTTGTGATGTTTGACACTCAATAAGAAGAGTTAAACGAAGAACACAAACACTTCCCAGCATGAACTACTGGATCTAGAGTCATCTATGTCCCTTTATTTTGCCACTTCTGATGATTTCTTAGCTGAGAAGCAATCTTGGATCATGAGACAAAGATGTCTGTGGTTATCATCTTTAGGAAATAAAACTGTGGGGTTCCCCCCTTTTTATTCTTATATAAAAATGTTGTGTCCTTAAAACAAGGGGGAAAATCATAGGCCAGCTAATAAACAATTTAAATGTGGGCTTATCTTCTTTTAACTATTTTGCACTAGATTGTTGATTCTGGTTCAATTTATTTATTTATTTTTTTTTGCGGTACTAGGGATTGAACTCAGGGGCGTTCTACCTCCGAGCTACACCCCCAGCCCTATTTTTTATTCTTTATTTTGAAACCGGGTCTAAGTTGTGGAATCCCTCACTAGGTGGCTGAGGCTGGCCGCGAACCCGGATCTTCTGGTCTTAGCCTCCCGAATGCTGGGATTACAAGTGTGCGCCACCACGCCCGGCTCGATTCTGGTTCAAATTTAATATAAAAATAGCAGCATTTATCTGGGCAAAGTGGTACATGCCTGTAATCCCAGTACTTGGGAAGTGGAGGCCAGAGGATCACAGGTTTGAGGCCAGCCTTAGTAACTTAGTGAGACTGTTTTAAAATAAAAAATAAAAAGGACTGGAGGTGGAGCTGAGAGGTAGAATGCCCCTAGGTTCAATCCCCAGCAAAACACACACACACACACATGCACACACACACACAGCAGCAGCAGCATTTATGTCAACTCCATTCTTTTTGAGGAAGAAATTATACCCACTCACTCATCCCTTCTATTTACAATAGGAAAGTCCCACTCATGTCATAGATGTTCCTTCCTGTACCAGTTCAGAACCTGGAGCCTGAGGTGATGGAAGTCTACTGGAAACAGTGGTATTTTCCTCTGCTCTTGGAGTGGCGTCTGAAGCCACTGCGCTCAAAAGAACTTGTCTTTGCTGGTTAGTAAGGAACTCAGACTGTTTCCAAGGCTCTCACTTACCCAGTGTTTTGTAGTCATCTCTGGCTTTGTTTGCTCTCAACAGGGACTGTATTTTCACAATTTCATTTTTCTGCAAAACAATGAGACAGGCTAAGATCTCATAGACTCTCATCTACTACACTATTTTAGAATTCAGAACTTTCAGGAACAGTATATAAGAACTGATACTCTAGCCGGACGTGGTGGCGCACGCTTGTAATCCCAGCATTTGGGAGGCTGAGACCAGAGGATCCGGGTTCGCGGTCAGCCTCAGCTACTTAGTGAGGCACTCCGCAACTTAGTGAGACCTGGTTTCAAAATAAAGAATAAAAAATTGGGCTGGGGGTATAGCTTGAAGGTAGAACGCCCATGAGTTCAATCCCCAGTACCACAAAAAAAAAAAAGAACTGATTCTCTTTAGAAATGATGGTACTTAGATGTAGTGTGTTCAATATTTATGTTTCTTTTTTGTTGTAGGAGTCAGTCACATAAGTTAGCTTCAAGTATAAACAAGAGTGTAAGGGGACTGTTTAAATAAAGATCTAAAAGGGGAACATTATTTTAGAATAAACACAGATGATCTTATCTATGTTCACATGTCTGTTCCTTAAAGATTCTAAAAAAAGGGGAGGGAGAATCAATGAAGGAGTTATGTCCATTGATGTTATGTAACTATGTGAGAATACCAATGTCAATCTCAATATTCTGTGTAGGGAAGGGAGGAACGGGGAGGGGAGCTGGGGAAAGAAAGCCTAAGTGCTGTGTGCATATATATGGCACCATTATGATGTGAGACTATAAGACTATAATGCACCAATAAAAGTATTAAAGGAAAAAGAGAAACAACCACCAAAAATAAATAAGTGAATAAACAAATAAAGCATAACTGAGACAGAAAAAAAAAGATTCTAAAATAGTTTCTCCAATGAGCTTCGATATAATCAGTGAGCAGTTAGAAAAATTACACATGCAATGGAAAATACTTCTCTAGAATCTTCTCTCTCTGGTGTTACTAGACCACACTGTTTCCCTCTCACTCATTTCCTCTCCACACCTAACTAGTGATCTTACTCTCAAAATGATTTCTGAACAACAACAACAAAAAAGCAAACCTCCAAATATGATCACATTAAACTCTAAGATCTATTCTTTGCTAAGCTGTCACGGCACCATTTAGTAAAATTCATTCACTACTAACATTCCACAGGTGTTCATTTGCAACAGATAAAAACCCGCATGCATTTCTCTTACGTGATCTTTGAAGTACTGTAGTCTCGAAAGGTAGCTTTTCCTTGCAGTTGCCATTCGGAACCAGGACTGAATCTAAAATTAAGCGAAAGAGAGGAACCAACAACACTTAATGTAGTTTTGCACCATCTTTCTAAGAATAACGATATACTATTTGATAAAAATTAGCAGCCTGACAAATAATATCTAGGCCTACCCTTCACTGTTTCCCATTTCTTTCATAGAATTCTCCCAAGAATTCAAAACACTGTTACATTGCATTTGCCTAATAAGTAAGGGCTCAAAACATTTGACATTATCCTTCATCCCACTGCCTTAACCACAGAGAGCTGGAGGAGGCAGGGAGCTTGGTTCTATTTTAATTAATTAATTAATTAATTAATTAATTAATTAATTGTACTTGGGATTGGACTTAGAGGCAGGCATTCTACCTCTGAGCTACACCCCATGTTTCTCCCTTTTAAAAAATTTTGTTTTTAACAAAAAATTAAAAAAAACCAGGGTCTCACTAGGTTGCTGAGGCTGGCCTTGAGCCTGTGATCCTCCTTTCTCAGCCTCTCAAGTACTGGAATTACAGGCATGTGCCACCATGCCCAGCTTGTTCTATTTTACTTTAATGCCAATAAATAAAAATCAAGAGAGCAAGGTAACCTAAGTCCCAGGTTTCTCCACCATTCCATAAATGCAACCAATACCCTTTAGCTGTCCATGGGAAAACATCTCTGGAGGCCTCAGAAGAGATCGGTTGCTACTGAGAATTTTTTCAGGAAACAGGTGTGTGTCCCAGGATGAGCAGAGGATATTAGAGAATTAAGGAGCTAATGGATGATGGATCTAGACCCTGTCATTCTCTGCCGTCACAGTTGAAAATAATCTCATCTGGATTTCTAAATTGTCCAAAAGTTCATTTTTATATAGTCTTTTGGCTTTTAGCTCTGGTAGAGTGGTCCCCACAGGGCCTCTGCTTTAGCTCTTGCTCAGAGCTCTCTGCTTGGGTGGAGAGCTGGGTTAAACCAGCTCAACATTCAAACACAGGTTCCAAGTTAGCGCTACTTCCTCTTTTCACTGGCTTTGAATTTGCCTCACGTCTAAGGTTTTCCGCTGGTATGTTTGAGCATTCTAAATATTATTAGCAAATGTGGTAAGAGGAACATGAACCAAGGTTGGGTTCCTCTGAATTTAAATAATCAACTCATACTTTCTATACAAAACATTTACTGGCTACAGAAACATGTTCACATTGGATTCTCCTAATTGCATAAGGGATGTGAGTCAGTTACAGTGGCTCAGTTGACACGCTTGAAGATGCTTGGCTAGGTGAGTAGTGGATGTGGGATTCAAACCCAGGACTAATATTGAGGCGCCAACATACCCTTTTCATAACTGTCTTCCAGAAACAAAACAAAGTGATGGAAGAAGTTTAAGTCAAGCACTTGATATGCAAGAAAGGATATTTACCTTTATAACAGAGTCAACATTAGTAAGGAATGTTTTTTTCCTCTCCATATACTTCTTCTGCTGTCTGTTTCCCCTCCAAAAAGCCTATGGAAAAGAGAAGGTTGTAGAATTATCGCTAAGTGGGTTTCCCAGAGTTGATTTGGAAAGCGCAAGCACATACTCAGGAGCTCTGAGCTAGGACACCGCAGGGCCCCTCCCCTCTCAACCTCATCTGGACACAATCTGCAGGGGTGGACATTTAACTGGAACAGAGCAGACCACCTTGCCAGTGAGACCTGTCCCAAGATGGAGAAGGAAGAGAGAGGCTGATAAGTTTCCAGGGAGGTGGCCAGTTTTCTGCTTAAAAGCTTCCTTTACCAAGGCCCTGGCTGACCAAATAATAAAGTGGAATTATATGACAAACACCCCCCCCCAACACACCCAGAGTCTTAACTGGTGCTAATTGCTATTTGGTGATAAGATAAAGTCTTGAAAATAATAGCTAATAAGTATTTTTACTCTAAAATAAGTAAGCGGCCCAGGGTGGAAAAGAAGATACTCCACTAACTTGTGATTGAATTTCTGAAAACATTAGTGTTGTTAATTGGTCATTTATTATTTATATGTTATTATATAAAGTTTAATGAGGCTTCATCAGAATAGCTTTACTTGGGTATTACCACAGAGAGAAATTTTATGGGAAACATTTAAAAAAACTGGATACAAACTACTATGTTTAGAAGGACTAAATCCATTAACTATTACTTGATTATTCCAAATTCATTTATGAGCATCTTTTATTAACGTGACATCTTTGTCACTTATCCCAATTCTCTGATAGGTTTTTTTCAAGTTAAAAATGAAATGCAAGTTCCTTGATAGAAGATACAACTACAAAAGTTGTTTTTGTAAGTTTCTTTTCATGTTTACATATACTAATCTACCTCACTCAGTCTTTTAAAGAAAAGGTATATGGGATTTTATTGTTTAAAAATAATATATTTCATTGTAATGATTCAAAACGAAACAGAAGAGACTCAAAATGATTAACTTCAGACTTCTCTCTCAATTTGCATCCTTAGAAATGACAAATATGCTTACTTTTTTTTCTTTCTTTTTTTTTTTTGTGTGGTGATGGGGATTAAACCCAGAGATGTTCTACCTCAAAGTTACACCCTCAGCCCTATTTTATTTTTCATTTTGAAACAGGGCCTCACTAAGTTGTGGAGGCCCTCACTAATTTGCTGAGGCTGGCCACAAACCTGCAACCCTCATGTCTCAGCATCCCAAGTACTGGGTTTATAAGCATGCACCACCATGCCTGGCCAAATATGCTTTAAGAAAAAAAACTTTTAATTAAAAAAATATTCACACAAAGCTGCAAAAATAATACACTGAGTCCCACATACTCTTCACCCAGCTTCCCTCAAAGATACTATCTTATAAATATACTTTTAAAGCAATCTACAACAGTGCTAGAAAACAAGAAGACACATATATTAAAAATTATGAGAACTCCTGAAAAAGAGAAGGCAACTAAAAGTGAACTGAAACAGTCAATTGTGGGACAAAATTCCACAAACACATGAGACTATCTTTGGGATGCCTCTAGGCTTGAGGGGGTCCTGAGTGGCAGATGGGATCATTTGGGGAAAATTATCACCTTATCCATTTGTCAAGCAGTAAACAACAAGCCCAGATGGAAGAACAAGGGCTTGAGAAAAGTACAAAAGGGTATGCAGCTTTGGGGGAAGGAATTTTAGCAATATCCAATTTAAAATCATTTAGCCTTTCACTTAGCATTTCTGTTTTTTCAACATATTTAGCCTAGGGAAACACAGGCACTTGGGTAGAAAAAACATATATAAAGAATTTTTGTTGTAGCATTGTTTACAACAGCAAAAAAAAAAAATGCATAAGCCAGATGTTCACCAATAGAGGAACAGCTAGATACACTGTGTTACATTAAAAATGGGGGATGTTACACAACAGGTATGAATGAGGTAACCACATATACTAAGGAAATGTTCTGTATCTGGAGGAACAGGAAGATCTCCAGATATACTCTCACACATATTATGATATCACATGATAACAACAAAAGAGATAAAACATAAAACAATACATATTTCTATGCAAATAATCTCTAGCTTAAAGTCCAGACCTATTTGAATATACAGTAAACATACAGCAAGGGTATAAAGTAAAATGTACCATGTATCTGTCCCTGTTTCCACATAGTTTCTCACCAAAGAGAACTATCATTAACTTTCTGTTAGGTACCCTTCAAAATACAGCCAACACATGCATACACATGTACCTCATCACTGTGCAGAGAAATACAAACTTATATAAGTATGTATGTATGTTAATGTACCCTTTATCTTCAACAAAATGGGGTCCAACAATATGCCGAGATTTGCTTTCTTAATTATATAAAGTATTGCGATTATTTCAAATATGTATGCGCACACACACGGTGCTTCTCAAACTAACGTGCATACAACATCATCTGAGATCTTGCTGGCACACATCAGGATTCAGGAGGCCTGGGGTGGGCCTTCAGAATCTGTACTTCTATCAAGTTTCTAGATAATGACAGTGCTGTTGTATGTGGCCCACACTGTGAGTAAGAAAGATATAAACAATCAAAGCTAAACAATTTTCAATTGGTTATCTGTTTAGAAAATGCTACCATGGGAATTATCACAGTGTGGCTTTCAGAGATGATAGAAGCTGCTTTCTGATGTCATCAATAATCGTTTACCATAGTGACTCCATAGCATTATGGTGGTGGCTAGGGAAATGGGCCCTAATTTGTAGATCACTGGGGTCATAGCAATCTGACTGGTCACATACTTGTGATGAGTTTTTTTTTTTTCTTTTGCGGTACTGGGGATTGAACTTAGGGGCATTCTACTTCCAAGCTACACCCCCAACCCTATTTTTTATTCTTTATTTTGAAACAAGGTTTCACTAAGTTGCGGAATGCCTCACTAGGTAGCTGAGGCTGGCCTCAAACCTAGATCCTCCAGTCTCAGCTTCCCAAATGCTGGGATTACAAGTGTTCGCCACCACGCCCAACTTGTGATGAGTTTTAATGGTTCATGTATTTGGGTGGGCAGCACTGTTTTAAAGCATAGAAGTGCAATTATGTAAGTGTACATTATACACTTTATTCCTTGATCCATACTCAAAGCAAAATAAGATACTGATATTATAGCTCAAGTTCTCATTCTCCTTTTCCAGAATAATTTAAACTCCAGAAATACTACTAACCTTAACTCAGATCCAGAAATGTTTTGAATAAGTAATCTATCACAGTAACCAGTTAATATATTAAATCATTTTGCACCATCTGTTCTGCACTATTCTTTTAATGTACTAATAATTTGATGCTCATTATTTACCTTGAGGTTTCATCATTAATGTTTCATCTCATAATTGGTTCCTTATGTAGATTTCTCTGGAACTGCCTACATTTATGGATATTTTATTGTTGCCTCTTGCCACAAAAATAACTTGGTTGGGTATAGAATTTTTGATCTATAGAAGCAGAAATACTATATGCCTTATATTTCCTGCATCAAAATTCTACATTTTTCTTTTTCAATTTGTAAGTTTTAATTCCATCAGACCTGGCTTTTCCAATTCTGTGCTAACAACAGAAATCCTGTGCATAGTTATATATCACAAGTTCTTATAGTTAGAGGCTATTATTATAAACAAATATGAGTGTAAAGATGGGAGAAAGAAGCTGTTGATGACATAAAAGGGTGAAGAATTCTAAACTAGAGTCATTTAGAAGCAATTTTTTTTTTTAAAAGAGAAAATTACCGACAAAATATTTACAAAAATATCAATCTTATTTTCTTCCTGGTATGAGCATGTGTGGGAAAGTTTATAATAGCGATCTTATTTGTTCTGTTTTCTGCTGCCATAAATATTTTGGTGCAGTGCATTTGTGACAAAGAAGTCTTTTGGACTACCTAGACCTCAGAAGTTGTTAGGTTTCATGGATTTTCACTATTATTCTGGAAAATCTGACTTGCTAAATGGTTGCCTGACTTGATAATTGGTGACTGAGGACGGTAATATTCAGGTCACTAGTGCCAACTTCTGAAGCACAAATTCTCATGTGATGTCAGTTAGCCAAGAAAGCCCTAAACATGTTCTTCTCTCTCTCTCTCCGCAAAGGTAAAACCCAGCAATCTAAAAGGCTACATTCATTAAAATAACATGACAACTGACTACCCCAGGGAATCCTCCCCTTTCTTACAGTCCTCAGACTCTGCCATTACTCCTGGACAAATGGGAGTTGCTTTACATAAAAGTCATTACTTTTACTCTGTCTGGATGCTTATGGTACTCCTTGACCTGAGGCTCAACAATTCAACAACTCCTGGGGCTAAGTTTTGGTATTTGTCACTATTACATCCTTTCCTAAAAGTGGCATTCTCTAGTTAAAGAAATAGTTTCTTTCTACTATAGTTATCTATTTCTTCCTAACCCATACCACTGATTTCAATATTGGATTCCCACTATCTGTCCTCTGAGCTATCATCATTTATTGAACATTTAAAAACAATATACTAGGAAAAGTCTGCTCTGTAGATTATCCCATTTGATTCTCACAACCTTGCAAAACAATGAGCATTGTAATTTTCAGATGAGAAAATACATTTTTTAAATTATCTGTTATTTCTGCCAGATTTTTTGTTTTGTTTTGTTTTTGTGGTACTGGGGATTGAGCCCAGGGGCATTCTACCTCCGAGCTATACCCCAGCCCTATTTTTTATTCTTTATTTTGAAACAGGGTTTCACTAAGTTGCGGAGTGCCTCACTAGGTAGCTGAGGCTGGCCGTGAACCCGGATCCTTCGGTCTCAGCCTCCCAAATGCTGGGATTACAAGCATGCACCACCACGCCCGGCTATTTCTGCCAGATTTTTGCACACTTTTTCCAAGTTTTTCAGGTCTGTCCCAATTCTTTTCAATGTTTGCTTCAAGTATTTTCAGTGTCTACTTTGCATTCTGCAGTTATAAATTTCTTTACATTCTATGATGTCATTATTTCTCAATCTCCAAGGCTGTTAGTTGTCTTTTAATTTTATTCCATTGCCTTAACTTGTTTTTATTATGCCCATATCTTATTAAATTCTTTGAGAACATAAAGCAGCATAAAAATTTCTCCTCACTTCTGAAAGAGTATCTTTAGGTATTTACCTCATTTATATTTTACAGGTCATGTTTCTTTTCCTGTTTTTGATAGAAATTTTTCTTTTTATTTGTGGGATATTTTCCTGGTTCACTCATCTCAAATGCATGCAATTTCTTTTTTTTTTTTTTTTTGCAGTACTGGGGATTGAACTCAGGGGCATTCTACCTCCAAGCTATACCCCCAGCCCTATTTTTTATTCTTTATTTTGAAACCGAGTCTCACTAAGTTGCGGAGTGCCTCACTAGGTAGCTGAGGCTGGCCGCGAACCCAGATCCTCTGGTCTCAGCCTCCCGAATGCTGGGATTACAAGCACCACCACGCCCGGCATAAATGCATGCAATTTCATCACAGTCTTCCATGTGCTCAGAAACAGTATGGCTATGCAGATTCTCCTTCCTTGATTTCCCTCCATGGTGACTTGGGCATCTTCTGATCTATTCCATAAGTATTTGAGATGGAGCATTGGATGGTGATAACACACATTCTCTGTACCACTCTTCAGTTCCTTGGCAAGAGACTAAAGGTGATAAGGGGTGGTGGAGCCTGGGTGTGACTGGCCAGGGCCTAGGCTATTTCTTTCCAAATTTGTTAATACTATGTGTCTGGGGCTGGTTCAGCTAGCTAGAATGCTTGAGCTGTTCTATGTAGAAGAACCCCTCAGGTATTGGAATATTCCTCTAGTTCAGGCTGAACTAGCCACTCTGGTGAGAAATGAGATGAACATGACACCCTTTGGTGCATGATCTTTTGGTTTTGTGGGTCCAAAGGTTACGGGAGAGTATATTCACTTTCGATCCAAGTCTGTGAAGTTGTCTTATCTTTACATCCCATGCCCTCTTTGTTAGAAAACTGCCAGAAGAGGGGAGAGAAGGCATGGTGGGGTGAATTCAGTATGATGGCTCAATCTTCTGTCCTCCTGCCTCTGCTACACTAGGCTCCAAATGACAATCTCCATCCTTTCTGAGCCTTCTCATGACCTCAGTCCTGGGATCTAATACTAGGGGGATTCTATCCGAATAGGCGCTTTGAATGTTTTCCAGTGGTGACACTGCTCTACACCTCAGGCTTGGAAAGCATGGAGTTGGTCCAAATTGTACCATATTAGCTCACACTTTTAATCTTGTGGAAAATTTGTCTTAGTGTCAATGCAGATGATTTATTTTAGACTTTTGTTCATATCCTGTGTGTTTTGCCTACCATTTATTTAAAGAAGAAAACACTGGAAAACGCATTGGTTCACTTAGTAAAATGCCTTGAGTGTCATTTCACAGCAGAAATTTTTTTAAAAATCAGTTCTTCATTGCTAACATCTTGAGCAAATGCAAACACTAGAGCATCTATCATATGCAAAAAATAAGACAGATATTTGTAAAACTCATTTTCAGCCCTGAATGACATTACAGTTAAGTGGGGAAAGCAGACAAGCTCACCAGTGACTTCAAAAGAGAAGTTCCTCAACTGAAAAACTTATAATTTAGGAAAATTCATAGTTACTGGTCAAACCCAAAACTCACCAACCACTACCAGTCAATAATAATATCATTGTAGACACACACACACACACACACACACACACACACACACACACACACACGTACAGACATGCAATCTTTTGGAAGCCAGTGTGGTGGCTGAAAAAGGGCACTGGAGGAACACAGAGGAGAAACATCTAAATCTGGTAAGTTCCTCTCCTCCCAACCAGAAAGTTCAACATCTCATGCAAACTTATGAATCACTACAACAAAAAAACAAAACAAAACAAAACAAAAAAACCTGAGGCATGAAGGATTTCTCCTGTGGGCCTAAGTGAAGAGTGACAGGTTAGACAAGGGAGAAGTTTCTCTTAGAAATGGTAAATCTGTTCTGTTCTTTCAGGCTAGAAAGCTCCAGGCCACTCAACATCCACCCACACTAAAACTCAGGTCAGGTAGGAGGTGACACATGGAGATCCAGCTTTTTAGGAAAACATCATTTCAACTCTGCTCTGCCTGGTGGGTGGCAGGTGGATCTGTGCAAGTCCACAGTATTCCTCAAAATATTTCCCATTTAATGCCTCACTGAAGTACTGATTAGGTGGAAATCAGCAGTCAGAATTGCTTACTAGATTTCTGATTGAAAACTCTTATTTTCAAATAAAATATTTTCAGGGGATAGGACAGTTAGCTGTCACCAGTGGTAGGTGATTCACATACCTGTATTTTGACCACATTTGCTTCTTGTCCATGAAAAAATGATTTTCTAGCTTCAAACTCTTTCTTAAGGAAGGGTCCTGAGCTCGTGTTGTTAAAGCGAATAAGCAAATCTTCTGGAGCGGACCACATATTCTCACGGATGTAACCTGATGTGACTTCCTCGATGATGTCCTGGCAAGAGATATTTCTTATGGTTATACTTGACACATCAGGCGAAAGGAGCACACAGAATAGCTTCTGGAAACTGTAATTTAGCAAATGGTAAGGATAGCTCGGTTTGGCAGCTTGGTTTAAAAAACGATGTAACTAGAGCCCGGGGATGAACTGGCTTCACTTCTTTTGAGCGACATGATTTTGAAATCCTCTGAGTTTGGTGCTGAGGTGGCATGAGAAGATGGTTGGATGATGGTGGGATTTGGAGGCGGAGGAGGACAGATGAGGCTGGCAAGGACCAGGTGTGAGGCCCAAGCTTCACAGGATGTAAGAGGGATAAGGATGAGCACTGCAAGGACCTGCCTTGCCTCCTCCCTCCCTTGGGCTGCAGAGGGAAAGACTGCAGTGCCCACTGAGTCCTCCGGCTTCCCCCTCTCCTTTCCTACCCAGGCTGGAGCAGGGGAACCTCTGCAGTGAGCTGGGGAAACTCAAAATGGTGCTTGGGAGCAAGTAAAATACCTGGAGAAGAAATAAAGGGGGTAAGAGAGGAAAGACAAGCTCTACCAAGGGCAGACCAGGAAAATCTAGAGGAACGTGTAAAAAGGAAGCAAAAGTGTAATGAGATGTTTTTATGTGGGGCATGAACTGGGTTTACTTTTGTATTCATTGTGAGATGCAAGCCAAGACTGGACTCATAGCTAAAAGTGAAGCCATTAAAGGATGCATAAATACCTTTAAGAGAAGACATGTATGTGCATTCACTGAATAAAACTGGTAACTTCAGGTCGTTTAGAAGAAATACTTTTCTTTATTAAACAGAGTGAGACCCTCCACTGTCTAATAATCCTAACAGGCTGATGCTCAATATAAGAAAAGTTATTCCTCAGACATCTTTGGATGCCATGTGAGCAATTTTTAATTCTAAATTTTAACTCTTCAATGCTGCTTCTTCAGAGCCTGGTACATCTTTTCAATCATGGCATATGATTTTTTAGTATTGACCATTAATCTTTTGTTTTCTTTCAAAAAATTAGCACTAATAATCCATTGCTCTGATATCTTTTGGCTAAAAATGTAAGAACTTTTCACATCTGAAATTAGTTAATAAACTATGTTCTCCAGTCTCTTCTTGCCATTTAGAATTTTTGTCATTTAGCATTGTCAGACTCAGGCCAGAGCCACAGCTTTTCTCTGATTTTTAGTACATATTGCTATATTGTGATATCTCTGATGTTTAGTGGCTCTAAAAGCTCTATATTGGTGTGTTCTATTTTTTTCTTCTCAGCATTTCCTCTTTAAACATATTACAGTGCCTGGATTCATCAGCAATTTCCACATTTTTGAGGTCTAACTTTTAGTCTTAAGTTCAAAGCAATCTTGGTGAACATTCCTTCAACAGTATTTCCCCCTAGGAAGCATTACTCACTGGTTATAGGACCTATGCATCTATGTTAGAATAAACCTATTCCTTGATTTGCATTTTGTGCTTTGAATTCCAGAGCAATGTGTACATGATATAATCCTCAGAGACACTGATGCCAATAGTGGAATGGAGGAAAAGAGAGCAGATTGGACGTCGAGAGCACTGGGAATAAACCTGCTTATTGAGGAATTCTGTAAAAGCTGCAGAACTAAAAGAAGTTGCTTTATCCATTCTGTGTCTCCATTTCCCCCACCTAGAAAATGGAAGGTGAAAATATTTGCTCTACCTCCTCCTAGAGGGTGATTAATGAATCAGATGGATATGAAAGCACATTGGAAAGTACAACTCTGTACTAATAAGGGATATTTCACTATGTTTGTGGTTTCAGGAGACCTTTTTTGTAGAGCTACATATTTTTTTGTTATTTGTGGGCACATCAGTTAAGAAAGATTATTTTTGGCTCAAACGTATTACAGATATCTTCTTATAGGGGTAGATTTCAATGTCAGATCCCTCTGGTTTCATATCTCCTGTCTCACTCCCCCCCCACACCCCATGGCCACCTACTAACTAACCTCCCCCACACAAAAAAGGGAATAACCTCACCAAGGTGGCCATTCTGGCAGTATCTACCTCACCACCTGCTTACAGCTAAGCCCCCTTTGGTTTCAGGAGATTTCTGTAAAGTATCTAGTTCCTTATTTCCATGTCCTAAGAAAATAAATATTCAGATCCAATAAAGCCATGGTCACAGAGAGATCAGTCTCTTGCCAAGCTTCTCCTCTCATTCTTTTACATACGGAAGAACTAAAAGATAAATGATATTAAATGACCCAGAACTGAGACTGAAAAGCTCTTTAACTCTATATTTCCTTATAGTTTTGCTATTGAATTGTCTGTTATTGTTCTTTGTAAACACTCAGCTCCAAGTTCCTGTATGTATAAAAACTGCTGGGTTTGGGAAGGAATTAGGACTCAGATGGACAAGTCAGAGGGGAGAACAACAGGTCTGCTGAGAATTAGGCCAGTATTGTATACAATGAGAACAAGTATTGGACCAAGTGATTTTTATAAATGGGTTTCTCGTGTGTGTGTGTGTGTGTGTGTGTGTGTGTGTGTGTGTGTGTGTGTGTGTTACTGGGGATTGAACCCAGGGACATTCTGCCTCTGAGCTGTACACCTCCAGCCCTTCTTTTGAAACTTTTGTTTTGACACGGGGTCTTGCTAGTTTGCTGAGAGTAACAGTATGTTGCTGAGGCTGTCCTCAAATTTTGATTCTCCTGTCTCAGCCTCCCAAGTACTGGGATTACAGGTGTGTGCCAGCATGCCTGGTATTCCTTCCTGTATTTTAATATAATAAGTATTCTAATAGCCATTTAAGATGTTGTATATGTTAATAAATACATTGTTGTCTTGTTCCTAACAAGATGTTCAGGTAGGTCATATGTATATAGGCCTTTAGCCAAAAAGAGATGGAAAGGAATGGATAAATTGCTTTTGATAAATAAAATCTGATAGACCAGAACTTTCAAATATGGCTTAATGATTCATTAAAAGGAATCTTTAGCCGGGGGTGGTGGCATAAGCTTGTAATTCTAGTACTTGAGAGGCTGAAACTGGAGGATCTGGATTTGCAGCCAGCCTTAGCTACTTAGTGAGTTTCTCTGCAACTTAGTGAGACCCTGTTTCAAAATAAAGAATAGAAAAAAATAGGACTGGGGGTATAGCTCAGAGGTAGAATGCCCCTGGGTTCAGTCCCCGGTACTGCAAAAAAAAAAAAAAAAAAAAAAAAAAAAAAAAAAAAAAAAAAAAAAAAAAAAAAAAAAAAAAAAAAAAAAAAAAAAAAAAAAAAAAAGGAATCTTTAGAGGTTAACTAAAAATTCTGATTCACTGTATGTTTAACCTTGGTTAGTGCAATATATGAGCACAAAGCTAATTTTTATATCAATTAATCAAAAGTCATATATAAAGAGAGACTCAATTGTATTGTTTACATATACATTTGGACTTGAGCACATCCAAAACTCCAGAAATTACATTAAACAATGAAAACGTGCTAAGATGTAGCAAACCGTTAAATTTCACCAAACCTGTTCTTTGTTCAACTCTGTTCTCTCTTCCTGAAACCATACTGGAGATGGCTGGGATCATCTGTGGCAGAGATATCCTCTCTGGGACTTTGTTGGAAAAATGATATTTTGGTTGGAAAGGTATCAAGTTACAGGCTGAGGTGGCAGGGAGGTGGGGGGGG
>PVLC010033950.1:0-17202 GCA_004027655.1 Graphiurus murinus | reverse complement strand
GTACTAGGGATTGAACTCAGGGGCATTCTACCTCCGAGCTACACCCCCAGCCCTATTTTTTATTCTTTATTTTGAAACCGGGTCTCACTAGGTTGCGGACTGCCTCACTAGGTAGCTGAGGCTGGCTGCAAACCCGGATCCTCCGGACTCAGCCTCCCAAATGCTGGGATTACAAGCGTGCGCCACCACGCCCGGCTTATTCTTTATTTTTTGAAACAGGGTCTCACCAAGTTACAGAATGCCTCACTAGGTAGCTGAGGCTGGCCGGGAACCCGGATCCTACGGTCTCAGCCTCCCAAATGCTGGAATTACAAGCGTGCGCCACCACGCCCAGCTCATAGCCCACATTCTTAACATAGCCTGGTCAAGCAAACTTTCTAGAGTCATAAAACCATACTCCTTTAGGGTCATATATTTACTTTCTAAGAAGTAGGAGGGTCTTTCATCTACACATCCTAGGAGCAATCACCAGACTTCGAGACTCCAATGTAGCCATAGCAGAAGAGTCAGTATAATTGCTCATATATGCAGATAGCAACTGTCAGGGGGGAAAGGGCCCAGCTGGGCTCCCACAACTCCCCCGTTTTTATTTTAAAATGCATGAAGGTCTGTGCCTGTCTTACGTCGTTTCCTACCAGGTGCTTAATCTTACCCGTCATGGGGTCTCAATGAGTCATTCAACGAGCCCTGTCTTAGGTTGATTTGACCTGAGAAAATCGAACCCGTCATTGACTACCAGGCCCTGTGCGAGGCAGTGCTTGCATTTTTATTCCGTGTAAATCTGCTCGTATACTAACATAGGCATTGATCACAAGGTGTACAATGAGTGGTAGAATGCAAAAGCCTAGAATGACTATTGCTGCTAATCCGATAACTCCTCCCAGCAAGGAGGTAAACAAGGGCCAGGTAGGCACCAAGGATTGAAGCCGATCTACAAATGTCTTAGCTTAAATTTAAAAATTTTAAAGTATTTGATATATCAAATACTTTAGTCTTGAATTTCTGTTAGGTTTTTTTTTTTTTTTTTTTTTTTTTTTTCCGGTACTGGGGATTGAACTCAGGGGCGTTCTACCTCCAAGCTATACCCCCAGCCCTATTTTTTATTCTTTATTTTAAAACAGGGTCTCACTAAGTTGCAGAGTGCCTCACTAAGCAGCTGAGGCTGGCCTCGAACCAGAATCCTCCAGTCTCAGCTTCCCAAATGCTGGGATTACAAGCATGAGCCACCACGGCCGGCTTCTCTTAGGTTTTGAGTCAGTTTAGAAGCCTTTGCGTGCAGCCATGATATAATCACCTGTTTCCCGCTAGCACTTGGGCAGTTTCAATTTTCACATTAGGTCTCTGATCTATTTGGAGTTTATTCTGGTGTGTAGTGTGAGATACATCTCCAAGTTCCATTTGTGTGTTTTTGCTATGAATTGACCTGGGCCTTCGAGCCTGCTAGGTAAGCACTTCACCACTGCACTCCACGTCCAACCCTATATCAAACTACCTTAATCCCTCCGAGGGCAGCAACCCGATGACCCACATTCCTCCCATGTAGCCCATGCCAACATTGCCACGCTGGGGACCAAGCTTCTAGCCCATGATACCCCGGGGTACACACCACTTCCAGGCCAGAGCAGGAGCTGGCCAACGTGCCCTGGGCCCCAAAGCTGGGGAGAGGCAGCTCCTCAGTCCACAAATCCACAGACCCCTGCCCTCTCTGAGGCCTCAGCTGCCCCCAAGGAGTTCCCTCAGCTCCCCCCTCCAGGCCTCGGCCCTGAGGGCCGCCTGGTGTACAGTAAGAACCCCTTGGAAGTTGAATGAGCCCCCTGCCCCGATTCCCCACAGGTGTACATGTTCCTGGTGAAGTGGCAGGACCTGTCCGAGAAGGTGGTCTACCGGCGGTTCACGGAGATCTATGAGTTCCACGTGAGTGTTGGGGTTGGGGAGGGGACAGCGCCCCGGCCCTGGCTCTGTCCTCTGGGGAGGAGCCCAGCCCAGGTGGTCAGAGGAACTGTGGAACCCAGAGTCCCTTGGCCCACAGTTACGGGGCACTTTTTTTTTTTTTTTTTTTTTTTTTTGGTACTGGGGATTGAATCCAGAGGCATTCTACCTCCAAGTTATACCCCCAGCCTGATTTTATTTCTTTTTTTTTCTTTTTTTTTTTTTTGCGGTACTGAGGCTTGAACTCAGGGGCATTCTACCTCCGAGCTATACCCCCAGCCCTATTTTTTATTCTTTATTTTGAAACCGAGTCTCACTAAGTTGCAGAGTGCCTCACTAGGTAGCTGAGGCTGGCTGCGAACCGGGATCCTCCGGTCTCAGCCTCCCAAATGCTGGGATTATAAGCGTGTGCCACCACGCCCGGCTCTGATTTTATTTCTTATTTGGAAACAGGGTCTCACTAAGTTGCAGAGAGCCTTGCTAAATTGCCGAGGCTAGCTTCAAACCTGTGATCCTCCTGTCTCAGCCTCCCAAGTAATGGGATTACAAGCATGCGCCACCACATCCAGATTTTTTTTTTTAATTTGGAAACAGGGTCTCACTAAGTTGCTGGGAGCCTTGCTAAATTGCAGAGGGCTGGTTTTGAACCTGCCATCCTCCTGACTCAGCCTCACAAGTCCAGGGATTACAAGTGTACACCACCATGCCCGGCTCAAGGGGGCACTATATATATATATATATATATATATATATATATATATATATATATATATATATATATATATATATATATATATATATTGCAGTACTGGGGATTGAACCCAGAGGCATTCTACCTCTGAGCTATACCCTCAGCCTTTTTTTTTTTTTCTAGAATTTGGGATTGAACCCAGGGGCATTTTACCTCTGAGCTATACCCCCAGCCCTATTTTTTAGTCTTTATTGTTTTGAAACATGATCTCACTAAGTTGTGGGGCCTCACTAAGTAGTTGAGGCTGGCCACGAACCTGTGATCCTCCTGTCTCAGCCTCCCAAGTACTGGGATTATAAGTGTGTGCCACCATGCCCGGTTCAAGGGGGCATTTTTTAACTTTAAAAAATGGGTGTAGTGGCTTTCACCAGGGTGGTGCTGAGACACTGGGGGGATCTGGGGCCTTGCTGGTGACTTGGATGAGGGTCAGGAGAGGAAGAGGAGTGGAGGATGCCTTCGGGGTTTCCAGCCCAGGGATTAGAGAGGTTTTCAGGTGGTTTCCAAGGCTGTTTTCAAAGCTGTGATGAACATTCCTTTGAGACTTCTTTTCTTTCTATACCTAGAAAATGTTAAAAGAAATGTTTCCCATCGAGGCAGGAGAAATCAACCCAGAGAACAGGATCATCCCCCACCTCCCAGGTGAGGGGCAGCCAGGTTGCTGGGCGGGTCCCCGGCCCCCACCTGCCCTCCAGGCGGCCCCTCTGCACTCCCCTGCCCCCCGCTGACCTTCCAAATGGGCTCATGGCCTGTCTGGTGTCCTGTCCTCACGGCCCAGCTCCCAGGTGGTTCGACGGGCAGCGGGCCGCCGAGAACCGCCAGGGCACACTCACCGAGTACTGCAACACGCTCATGGGGCTGCCCACCAAGATCTCCCGCTGCCCCCACCTCCTCGATTTCTTCAAGGTGCGCCCTGACGACCTCAAGCTCCCCACCGACAGCCAGTGAGTGGACGCCGCCTTCTCTACCAGGCAGGGGGGTGGGCAGTGACTCTGGAGGGTGTCGGGACCTTCCCTGTTTTATAGATAGAAGTTCAGAGTGGGTAAGCAACTTGCCCAAAGTCACACAGCTGGGAAGAGAAGGAGGCAGGGTTCCAACTCTGGCTGTGAGACTTAGCCGTATCTCTACTAGGACTTCTCCCAGCCTCATGATCCCCAGGGAAGAGCTCTGGGCTTAGGGTCCAAAGTCTTGGGTCTGGAGCAGGTCACCTCCACCCTCTGCAGGTTCCCCATCTGTGACAGGCAGTGAGGCCCAGAGGCAGAAAAGGGTGCCATGAGATGTGTAACCCCGGGCTCATATCTCTGGGGTCTCTTTCTGAGGACACAGGGCTGCTGCCTTCACTAACTGCTGAGCAGGTCTTGGGGTTTCCTGTACCCAGGGCCCTGCGTGGGGGCTTCTGAGAGGCTGAGTGAGCTCCAGCAGGCTTGGGGGGGGCGGGTCCCTCATTCATCCCTCTCTGGTCACCAAAGCTCAGGGACAGGCCTGGAGGACAAGTCTGCCCCTCACCAGAGAGAGACACCAGGCTGCCCAGACAGCATCACGCCGACCTGCACTTACTGACCTCGAACCCTGGCACCTGCCCCTGGTCCCAGGAGGGCCGCGCGCAGGCGGTGGGAATGCTCTGTCCCTGCTCTGGCTTGTGGGGCTCCGTTCCCAGTAGGTGCCTCACTTAATGTGGCTGGCAGAGCGGGGCCTTCGCTCCAGTCCGCAGAAGGTGCCACCTCCCTTGTGTCCGCAGGAGGCTACGCAGAGTTCCCCTCGCACCCCTCCCTCGGGGTCATCCCCGGAGGCCTCCCTGGCTTGTCCAGTCGCAGCCTCCTCTGCGGGGACCCCTGCCCTCACTCCTTTCGCTCTTGGGAAGTCCCTCTGCAGGTCTGCCTGGAGTGTCTGACCCTGACTGTGGGCTCTCTCCTTAGGGTGAAAAAGCCGGAGACTTACCTGGTGCCCAAAGACGGCAAGAGTAATGCAGCAGGTGAGAGGCCGGGGCGGGGGCCTGCCGAGTGCCGCAGCGCAGGGACGCACAGTGGGCAGTGCCGGCTGTTGGTTGCCTCGGGAGAGTTGGGTCTCTGGGGATCTCCTTGCTGGTGGCCGTGCGTCCCCACCCTCGCAGCTACAGAGCCCAGCACAGACTGGCTCCCAGCAGCCTGGGCAACATTTGTGGCTGTGTGAATGAAAAGGTTTTGGGAACCAAGGTGACCTTCGGAGGTGACACAGGGGCATAACAGTTTCTAATCTTGACTGCACAGTAGTTGTTAATAATAATCCCTAACATTTATAGAGAACTTTGTGCCAGGCACTATTTACTTATTTATTTTGCAGTACTGGGGATAGAACCCAGGGGCATTCTACCTCCCAGCTACACCCCCAGCCCTATTTTTATTCTTTATTGTGAAACAGGATCTCACTAAGTTGCGGAGTGCCTCATTAAGTAGCTGAGGCTGGCGGCGAATCCGGATCCTCCAGTCTCAGCCTCCCAAATACTGGAATTACAAGCGTGTGCCACCACACCCAGCTGAATAAATACATTTTAAATAGTGCCTGGCAGCCGGGCGTGGTGGCCCACGCTTGTAATTCCAGTATTTGGGAGGCTGAGACCGGAGGATCCGGATTCGCCGCCAGCCTCAGCTACTTAATGAGGCCCTCCGCAACTTAGTGAGATCCTGTTTCACAATAAAGAATAAAAATAGGGCTGGGAGCCGGGCGTGGTGGTGCACGCTTGTAATCCCAGCATTCGGGAGGCTGAGACCGGAGGACCCGGGTTCGCGGCCAGCCTCAGCTACCTAGTGAGGCACTCCGCAACTTAGTGAGACTCGGTTTCAAAATAAAGAATAAAAAATAGGGCTAGGGATATAGCTCGGCGGTAGAACGCCCCTGAGTTCAATCCCCAGTACCGAAAAAAAAAAAAAAAAAAAAAAAATAGGGCTGGGGGTGTAGCTGGGAGGTAGAATGGCCCTGGGTTCTATCCCCAGTACCACACACACACACACACACACACACACACACACACACACACACACACACACAATGTATTAACTCTGCCAGGAGCTGTGGCTCATGCCTATAATCCATTTACTCAGGAGGCTGAGAGGCTGGAGGGTCCCAAAGATGAGGCTAGCCTCATTAATTTAGTGAGACTCTATCTCAAAATAAGAGGTTGGACATGGTATACATGCCTGTAATCTAGTACTTGGGAGGCTGGGAGGCTGAAACAGTAGAATCACAAATTCAAGGCCAGCTTTGGCAACTTAGCAAGGCCCTGTCTCAAAAGAAAAAAATTTTAAAAAGGCTGGAGGTATAATTCAGTGTCAGAATGCCCCTAGTCCTCAGTACCACAAAATAAATAAATAAATAAATAAATAAATAAATAAATAAATAAATAAATAAAATAAAGCCGGTCATGGTGGCACACACTGGTAATCCGAGTACTTGGGAGGCTGAGACAGGAGGATCACAGGTTCAAGGCCAGCCTCGGCAATTTATTGAGGCGCTCCACAACTTAGTGAGACCCTGTTTCAAACTAAAAAATAAATAGGGCTGGGAGTGTAGCTCAGAGGTAGAATGCCCCTGGGTTCAATCCTCAGTACCACAAAACTAAATAAATGAGTAAAATGAATAAAAAGTGCAGCTCAGCAGTAGAGTGCCCCTGGGTTCAATTCCCAGTACTACTAAAATAATAAAGTAAAATAAAATGTATTATCTCATAAAGCTGAGCATGGTGGCATGTGCCTGTAGTCCCAGCACTCAGGAGATGAGGCAGGAGGATGCTTGAGCCCAAGTGTTTGAAGTCAGCCGGGGCAACATAGCAAGGCTCCATCTCAAAAACAAAAAAAAGTCATCAGCTCATGTAATCTTCTCTGTAATGACATAAAGTAGGCACTGTGATGCTTTGCCCCCATTTGCCATCTGAACACATTGAGGTTGATGCAAGTTGAGACTCCTGCCCAAGGCCACACGACTACTAAGCAATGCGGCAGGATTTGAACAAGTCCCAGGTGCCCAGACCTGACTCTGCTGCTCAGAGTGTGGTCCAGGTGTGGCTCAGTGGAAGAGCACGTCTGTAGCATGATCGAGGCCCTGGCTTCCATCTCCAGCACCACAGAGAACAAAAGAGTGGGGTCCAGAGATCAGTGGTGTATGAGTCTGCTCGGGCGAGGAACAAAATAGCACAGATGGGGTGACATAGACACCACCAATTTTTCTCCTCGTTGTGAAGGCTGGAAGGTCTACCCAGCTTGCAGAGCTGTGTCCTCTCCTTTGTGCATGTCTGTCCCTTGTGTCTCTTCTTACCAGGATACCAGGCCTATCCTATGACCTCATGACCTCATTAGTGTGTGTGTGTGTGTGTGTGTGTGTTACGAACATTCTACCTCCAAGCTACACCCCCAGTCCTTTTTATTTTGAAACAGGGTCTTACTAAGTTGTTGAAGCTGGCCTCAAACCTGTTGTTGCAGGAGAGTGCTCCCCACAAACCTGGTCTCGGACACAAAAGAAAACTCCCAGAGGCCAAAAATAGGATAAAGAGGTCTTCCTTTAATCAACAGCTGATGACCCAGTCTGGGCAAATTCCCACTTTCTGGGCCTTGAACAAGGAGATTCCAACCCTTATATACAGTTGGTCACTTAACTTTGAGAAGAAGGGAAAATGGGAAATGTGAGATTTATTACATTTTTACCTAGCAGGAGCATGATACCAAATGTAGAAAGAGCGTATTAACTCAAGGCCCTGTCTCAAGACCTCAAACAGAATTACATTCTAAGGTCCCGGGAGTTAGGGTTTCAACAGATGAACTGGCGGGGTTGAGGGGGGGGTGGAGCTCAGCCACTGACGCTGGCTGAAATTGCAGACTGAGGTGCCTGCAAACCTACCTCGTCAGGATCTGCAGTTCAGCAAGGTCCCCAGGGGATCCGGGTGCCCGTGAGTGCTGGGGAAGGCTGCTCCAGGCCCCTTGCTGACTGACCTCAGGGGCTGAGGAGCAGGGCCTGGGGGAACCGTGGGTCAGGATCAGGAAGGTGCCAGGCGCTCAGGGTTGCAGGGCTGCAAACATGGGCTTGTCTTTGCCAATTCCCAGTCTGCAGGGTGGATTCACCCCCATGAGCTTGGAGCTGGGTGGGGCAGTGCCAGTGCCTGCTCCGATGCCTGCTCCTCCATGCCCACGCACCCTGGCCTCCCTCTGCTCCAGATATCACGGGCCCTATCATCCTGCAGACCTACCGTGCCATCGCCGACTACGAGAAGACCTCGGGCTCCGAGATGGCGGTGGCCACGGGCGACGTGGTGGAGGTGGTGGAGAAGAGCGAGAGCGGTCAGGCCTCCCCACCTTGCTTTGGGCTTTACTCCCCTGGTGCTGGGGTCCCACAGCCAGCCCCCCTCCCATGCCAGGGCTCAGGCAGCCTGGAGCCTCCTGGCCTGACCCACCAGCAGGGCACACGGATGTGCATGCTCCCCGCCGGGATGGTCATTCCTGGGTGTTTCATCAGGGTGGGCACCTGAACAGCTGCTCGTTACGAAGGGGTCTCAGCACTGTCCCTCCGTGAGCCTGTCTGTACGGGTGGGGGATCTCAGGCTTCCCGTGGAGGAGGTGACACTGCTGAATCTGCACCCTGAGGTCCGAGTGTCGGCGTCCTCATCACCCTCCCCGCCTCTCATTTACCTCCCCTCGGCCCTCGCAGGCTGGTGGTTCTGCCAAATGAAGGCAAAGCGCGGTTGGGTTCCTGCGTCCTTCTTGGAGCCCATGGACAGTCCCGACGAGGCCGAGGACCCGGAGCCCAACTATGCAGGTGTCTGAGCCCTCCAAGCCACGGGAGCATGGGTGGAAGGGGCAGGAGGGGCCCAGGGGTGTGGAGAAACCAGAGTGGCAGCTTTGGGGGAGTCCGGCCTGATTGCTGGCTGAGCAGAGGGGAAGTGAAGGCGGAGGCATCATGGTCTCTGGCTTGGGGGCTCTGGTGAGTCTTGATGTCCTTGGTCAGGACTGGGAACCAGGAGGTGGAGCAGGGGGAGGGGGGGAGGGGACAGCCTGGGACACGCGGTGGCCTCGGATGATGAGCAGACCTCAGGCTGGGGCCGGGGAGGCTGCCTGGGGTCAGTATGGTCACTAACCAGAAGGGGAAAACCAGTAGCCTGGGACAAATGGGTTCGTGGCCAGCCTCAGCTACTTAGTGAGGCCCGTGGCAACTTAGTGAGAACTTGTTTCAAAATAAAGAATAAAAAAAAGGACTGGGGGTGAAGCTCAGAGGTAGAATGTCCCTGGGTTCAATCCTCAGTTCTGCAAAAACAAAAACAAAACAAACAAAACTGGAAAGGTCCTGCAGCCCCAGGTGCTAACACCTGGCTGGGGCTGAGTGGCTTCGGGTGCCATGTGCAGGGCGCTTGCCCCCCTCCTCTTCTCATATGGAGGAGCCTGCCAGGCCCTCACAGTGCTGAGACTCCCAGTCTCACCTGGGCCTGGTGGGCAGGGGGCCCCAGGAGCCTGTGGTCTGGAGTGAGCCCCAAGAGCTTGTGGCAGGAGGCACCTGCAGAGGGAGACCAGGAAGGAGCAGCAGGGAGGAGCGGGAGAGCTGGGGAAGGGGTCACAGCATCCACGAAAGGTCTGGGCAGCTGGAGGAAGCCTGAGGCCAAGAAAGCAGAGCAGGGGTGGCCAGTCCCATGCCGGGCAGACCCTCACACCATGTCCTGTGCCCCCAACGTGGACCAGGTGAGCCCTATGTCACCATCAAAGCCTACACAGCTGTGGAGGAGGACGAGGTGTCCCTGGCCGAGGGTGAAACCATCGAGGTCATTCATAAGCTCCTGGACGGCTGGTGGGTCATCAGGTAGGAGAGCCCCTCCCCCACTCGCTGGGCCCAGCCTGGCGTGGGCAGACCCCACTTGGACTCCAGGCTGACTTGGCTGTGTCTCTGGGTGACCCACTGCCCTAATCTGGGCTCATTTTCATCTCAGTACTGGGTGTGGGGGGGGGTGATGGGCTCCCTTGTGTGTTTCCTGGGGTTCAGTGTCCTGGTCCAAGTGGATACAGTTCCCCTTTTGACTTAGGGTCTCTTCCTGGCTAGTTCTAGTCCTTCTTGTCTAGCAACACAGCTAATCATATGAATTATTACATGTCATCACGGCACAGTGGACCACATCATCCCTTTCCCTTTGAAAATTTTTATTGCAATTACCATCTGTTTATTCCTTCAAATGAATGTCACAGTACTAGTCATTTTCTTTCTTTCTTTTTCTTTTTCTTTTTCTTCTGGTTCTGAGGAAAACAGAATTCCTGGAACCTGGTGTTTTCAGTGCCCTGGGTCACCTGGCCAGTCCATGCTCTTCCCAACACTGCGGCCACAACACATATACTTCCAGCTGGACCCTGGGCTGGGGGGCTTTGAAGCAGTTTCTCAGACTCACATTCAGTTACCAGCTCAGGGGTTGCAGACACCCCAGGAATCTTCTTGTGATTCTCCCACTACCCAAAAAGAATTCAGATTTTACCTTGTGACTGTGTTATGCAAAAAAAAAAAAAAATTTTTTTTTTTGCTCCCAAATATAGTATTGAGAATGGAAAGAAAAATCATTTCAACAAATGATACTGGAACAACTATTCATATGGAGAAAAAACTAAAACCCAGAAAGGAAAAAAAAAAACCCTAAAAACTAAAACCCAGAATATCCTAGATCTCTACCTCACATTATACACAAACATTTATTTTGGATGAGCCACACAAAACTTTTACCAAGGGTAAAACCTAAAAAGCTTTAGTAGAAAGCAGAGAACTTAGCCGGGAGTGGTGGCGCACGCTTGTAATCCCAGCATTTGGGAGGCTGAGACTGGAGGATCCGGGTTTGCCGCCAGCCTCAGCTGCTTAGTGAGGCCTTCTGCAACTTAGTGAGACCCTGTTTCAAAATAAAGAATAAAAAAAAGGGCTGGGGCTGTAGCTCAAAGGTAGAATGCCTCTGGGTTCAATCCCCAGTACTGAAAAAAAAAAAAAAAAAGGGAGCTGGGAGGGCCTGCATTGGCACAGATGAGGAAACTGAGCCACACGGGACATTGTTTGCAACCTCTTAGCCTGCCTCCACCCCCATCTGTTGAGGAGCCCTGAAGCCCCCACCTCTGCCCGAGCCTCAGAGAGGCTGCCTCTGTTGCAGGAAGGAGGATGTCACAGGCTACTTCCCATCCATGTACCTGCAAAAGTCAGGGCAGGACCTGGCTCAGGCCCAACGCCAGATCAAGGGCAGAGGGGCGCCGCCCCGCAGGTGAGCGAGGCTCTGGGGCTGTGTAGAGCTGAGGGGGCATTCCACAGGTTGGCCTTTTCGGTCCAGGTCCTGGATTGGTAGTGTGGGGCCGGACCTGCACCTCCGCCGGGTGGTGATGGAGGGTGGGGGGGAAGCACTGCGGGATGAGAGGTAGAGGCGAAGTTGCTTCTGCTCAGGGTCCTTGGGCATGGTGGGTGAGAACTGGGGCAATCCCGAAGGGCTTCCTGGGAAAGGTCAGCGAGGGGCATGGGACATGGCCTTGGGGCCCTGCGGCATTCCAGGGGTCTGTACCCCCAGCCCGCTCCCCTCTTCCCCCGGTCAGTCTCTGGACACCAGGGGTGCCCACTTGAGTCCTATGACCGAGATGCGGATGTAGCAGGGTTTGGGACAATGATGACACCCCGGTTCAATTGGTCCAGGTCGACCATCCGCAACGCAAACAGCATCCACCAGCGGTCGCGGAAGCGCCTCAGCCAGGACACCTATCGCCGCAACAGCGTCCGTTTCCTGCAGCAGCGTCGCCGCCCGGTGCGGCCCGGGCCTCAGGCTGGCGAGAACCCCCTGCGTGAGTGCAGCCTCCAGCCGGGGAGCTCAGGGGCGGAGCCAGGAAGGGGCGGAGCCAGGGGTGGAGCACGCGCGCTAGGCGAGAGGGGGCGGGGCCAGGGCCAGAGGCGTGCCAGGGGCGGGGCGAGCGCTAGAGGCAGGACCAAAGGGCGCTGCCGGGCTCGGCGTTGGGGGTGGGGCGGGGCTAAGGACTGGGAGGCGGAGCCAGAGGGCGGGATGGAGCCTCTGACCCGCCTCCCTGTCCACTCGCAGAGGAGAAATCACCTAACCAGAGCGCGAAGCCGCAGCCCGCCGTGCCCCCACGACCCAGCACCGACCTCATCCTGCACCGCTGCAGCGAGAGCACCAAGCGGAAGCTGGCGTCCGCCGTCTAAGGCCTGGGCGCGGCCCCATTTAGTGCCTAGTCCCTATCCCTGTATATATGTGTGTATAGCTTGGCGTCTGGACCTCGAGGGCAGCCCCGGGCCCCTGCTGCATGTGACTATCTGCCATCTTGAATAAATGCTGCTTAGAGTGGACAAAGAGTGCAGAGACCCAGGGTGGGCTGGTCTCTACCTCAGGGGCATTTTAGAATGAGGAGAAGGCAGTGAACACGGCTAGCTGGCATTTTCAGGATCCGAGGTCCAGTTGCATACAAACAGGTTGCAGAAGGACAAGCGCAAGAAGAATTCCCAGGCCCTCGCCCTCGCTGACATTTGCCCAGACAGAAACCATCAGCTCTAACTCTAGTCCCACTGCAGAAGAGTCCTGGTTGGACACAGACCTGTCTCTTGACAGAAGACAGGTTGTGGTCCAGGGAGAGACATGACTATGTAACTGGTACCAAAAAAAAAAGTGATTTAGGAAGGGAGGATCCTGATTATTCACTGAGAATCTCACCCAGTTAAGAGGTTGTAACAGAAGCTGTGGGTCTTTCCCAAAATGCAGCTAAAGTGGAGCTTTCTCCCAAATGCAGGATACCACATGCAGCTGCAAATCTTGCAAAAGATGCCTCTTGTTATGAAGGTTATAGTGGCGTGGAAAGCTTTTCCTATAGTGGCAGTGGTATATGAGGATGGGCAAGACCGGTCCTCTTAGAGATTAAAGAAAATCGCCAGGGGGACAGATGAGATGCTTTTCCAGAGACTAGTTTGCCCATCAAAGGATTGAGAGAGGCCTTGAAAAAGCCACTGGCTTTCATAGGAACTCTTAACTGGTTAGTAATTTTGCCGGAAAAGTCCAGCATCGAGGGCTTTATCACACAAAGCTGTGGAAAACTAACCACCAGCCATGCTTCCTCTGCTTGTTCAGTTGCACTTATAACCTTTTTAAATTAAATACAGTATGATAAAACACTTATTTTCATCACTTTTAATGTGTGTGTGTGTGTGTGTGTGTGTGTGTGTGTGTGTGTGTCGCTGGGGATGGAACCCAGGGGCCTTCTACCTCCAAACTACACCCCTAGCCCTATTTATTTTCATTTTGAAACTATCTCACAAAGTTGTGGAGGGCCTCATTAAATAGCCGAGAACCCAGATCTTCCTGTGTCAGTCTCCCAGGTACTGGGGTTACAAGCGTGTGCCACCACACCTGGCTCTAGGTTTGTTTGTTTTTTAAAACAAGTCCTGATCAAATGTTTCCCTCATGTCTTTTTTGGGGGGTACTGGGGATTGAACCCAGGGGTATTCTACCTCCAAGCTACACACCTAGCCCTATTTTATTTGGAAACAGGGTCTCACTAAGTTGCTGAGAACCTAAGTTGCTGAGGCTGGCCTTGAACTTGTGATCCTCCTAGGAGTCTCAGACTCCCATGTATTGGGATTACAGGTATGTGCCACCACGCCTGGCTTCCCCATGTCTTTTCTGTACACCTGGTGCCTTCAAAGTGGGCTTGGGCCAGCATGTGTCTTGTGTGTGATCAGGGAGGTGGCCCACAGCCCCGTGTCTGGAGGGAAGCACGCAGGAGAACAAGGAGGGGTGCGCCCGTAGGTGCACCTCTGAGTCAAGGCTGCACTGTTAGCTCACAATTTCCTGGAAGCCATAGTGCTGGGCTCATTTCACCATCTCTAGTTCTGAGAGCAGTCCTGTCCGGGAGGTATTTTACAGACCATGAAACCAAAGCCTGGGCAATGAAGGTGATTTGCTTAAGGTAATATGGCAAGAGGGTGGCAGAGCTGGGAAGTGGAGCCAGGCTTTTCCTGTAGGTCCTGAAGCCATGCTGGACTCAGGACACTATTGTCCCGCCCCGGCAGAGCTCACAGTCTGTGGTTCAGGCCTTGTGGTGGGTGCTGTGGTAGGGAAGTTGCATGATCACAGGTACATTCCCAGGGGGAAGTGGGCCTGACTTCTGGGTCCTTCTACAGACCCTTAGTCCTGGGGCCTGTGTTGAGGGAGTGATCAGCTCTTTTCTCTGCCCATCCTGGGATGGGAGAATGCATCAGATGCAGTGCATGTCCTGCCCCTGACAGAGACTAACAACCCAGACCCCCAACACCACTCTGAAATGCTCCCATTTACAGATTACCCCATTGCCATGACTACTGAATACCACTCCCCGACATTCAATTGCTTCCTGCAGCCTTGGTTTAGTGACATGGGTGACAGTGCTGGTCATCAGCCACCAGACCCAAACCATCCTGGTTCCAGCACACATTTCGGGCTAAAGAGAGCATGTGGGGGCCTGCAGAGTTGATTCAAAAGGAAACAGCCAGCCGGGCTTGGTGCTGCACGCTTGTAATCTCAGTGCTTGGGAGGCTGAGATAGGAGGATCGCAGGTTCTCGGGCAGCCTCAGCTACTTAGTGAGGCCCTGTTTGAAAATAAAGAATAAAAAATAGGGCTGGGGAGTAGCTCAGAGGTAGAATGCCCCTGGGTTCAATCCCTAGTACTGCAAAAAAAAAAAAAAAAAAAAAAAAGGAAACAGCCCCATGGATGGGTCAACAGAAGGCAGCCTGGGGTGAGCCCTACTGTTTCCTCCTTGTCATCTGATGGTCTCACCACTAGGGAGCCACACACACATGACAGTCATAAGCCCAGAGGCTGCACGACAGACATTGCTCAGTCTCCATAGCAGGCATGGGGGCTGCTTAGAAATGAAGAACATGGTGACGGGCGTGGTGGTGCACGCCTGTAATCCCAGTACTTGGGAGGCTGAGACAAGAGGATTGCAGCTTGGAGGATAGCCTCAGCAAGTAACGAGACTCTCATCAACCTAGCGAGACTGTTTCCAAATTTAAAAAAAAAAAAAAGAAAGAAAGAAAGAACATGGATTTTGGAGTCACACATTCCTGGGTTTGAATCCTGAGGACTCCTATTATAGCTGTGTGATCTTGGGCAAGTCATCCAACCGCTCTGAGCCTCACGTGCCTGACTATAAAGTGAGGTGCTGATCGTTTACCCCTAATCTACATTGTCAACACCTGCTCAGGCGTCAACACCTGCTCTGGCTTCAACTAGAAGCCAGTTCATAGTTGGGCATGATGGCACGTACCTCTAATACAAGGACTTGAGATGCTGAGACAGGAAGAGCACAGGTTCCAGGCCAGCCTCAGCAACTTAGTGAAACCTTGCATCTTGTTTCAAAATAAAACAATAAAATGAGGCTGGGGATGTAGCTTAGAGGTAGAATGCCCTTGGGCTCAATGCCCAATACCACACACAAGAACAAACCAAAACAAGACAAAAAAAACAAATAGTGTGGTGTGCACGCTTGTAATCCCAGTACTTGGGAGGCTAGACAGGAAGATCACAGTTTCGAGGCCAGCCTCAGCTACTTAATGAGGCCCTCTGCAACTTAGTGAGACCTTGTTTCAAAATAAAGAATAAAAAATAGGACTGGGAGTGTAGCTTGGAGGTAGAATGCCCCTGGGTTCAATTTCCAGTATCACACACACACACACACACACACACAAAAAAAAACTAGCAGGTCCCAGATTCCTTAACCAGGAAGTGAGGCTCTGATTTCACAGACCCAGCAGCACCTGGGTCACTGTCAATTGCTCAAAGATGGCAGGTGCCTGGGGTGGGCTTCTCTTCTGTGTCTGAGGACAGGAAGCCAGCTCCATCTGGGCCGAGCCCCTCTCACAGCAAGCTGCAGCCTGGAGGTTGGTCTCTCCTCTTGTACTTCCCTTTGTTTGTATCAAAGTCCTTTCCTCCACTGCTTCTGGAGAGGGGTCATCAGGCTAGGGGGTCGCAGCCTGCCTCCTCTTTAGGTGAATTCCGTCCAACCTGGAGAATGTTCACAGTTTACAGTCACTGATTCCAGTGACTAATAAGAGATTAAGAACACAGAGGTGGCCAAGCAAGATGGCACACACCTGTAAATGCAGTACTTGGGAGGCTGAGACAGAAAGAGCTCAGGTTCAAGGCCAGTGTGGGGTAACTTAGGGAGACCCTGTTTCAAAATAAAATAGGGCTGGGGGTATAACTCAGAGGTGGAATGCCCCTGGGTTCAATCCCCAGTACCAAAATGCAAAACAAATACAAATAAAAGAGATGCTTCCATTTATCTATCTGACTTCAAATAATAACTCTCCAGCTGGATGTGGTGGTGCAAACCTGTAATCTCAGTACTTGGGAGGCTAAGACAGGAGGATTTTAGGTTCAAAGCCAGCCTCAGCAACTTAGTAAAACCCCGTCTCAGAGCCGGGCGTGGTGGCGCACGCTTGTAATCCCAGCATTTGGGAGGCTGAGACCAGAGGATCCCGGTTCGCGGCCAGCCCCAGCTACCTAGTGAGGCACTCCGCAACTTAGTGAGACTCGGTTTCAAAATAAAGAATAAAAAATAGGGCTGGGGGTGTAGCTCGGAGGTAGAATGCTCCTGAGTTCAATCCCCAGTACCGCAAAAAAAAAAAAAAAAAAAAAAAAAAAAAAAAAAAAAAAAAAAAAAAAAAAAAAAAAAAAAAAATGAGACGGAGGAAAGAAAGCAAACAAATGAAGCCAGGCGTCGTGGCGCATGCTTGTAATCCCAGCATTTGAGAGGCTGAGACCGGAGGATCCGAGTTCACGGCCAGCCTCAGCTACCTAGTGAGACACTCCGCAACTTAGTGAGACTCGGTTTCAAAATAAAGAATAAAAAATGGGGCTGGGGTTGTAGCTCGGCGGTAGAATGTCCCTGGGTTCAATCCCCAGTACCGAAAAAAAAAAGAAAGCAAACAAATGATAAAATGTAGGGGTAAAAAGCTCACTATGAGAATCTGGCTAAAGGGCATATGAGTATTCTTCATACTATTTGTGTGTGTATGTGTGTGGTACTAGGGATTGAACCCAGGGACATTCTACCTCCCAGCTTCAACCCCAGCTCTTCTTTATTTTATTTTTGTGGCACTGGAGATTGAACCCAGAGGTGTTCTACCTCTGAACCACACTCTTAGCCTTATTTTATTTTTTATTTGGAAACAGGGTCTTACTAAGTTGATGAGAGTCTCACTACTTGCTGAGACTGTCCTTGAACCTGCAGTTCTCCTGTCTCAGTGTCTCAAGTACTGGGACTACAAGCGTGTGCCACTATGCCCGCCTTTATTGTTTGTTTTGAAACAGTCTTACTAGCCGGGTGTGGTGGTGCACGCTTGTAATCCCAGCATTCGGGAGGCTGAGACCGGAGGATCTGGGTTTGCGGCCAGCCTCAGCTACCTAGTGAGGCACTCCGCAACTTAGTGAGACTTGGTTTCAAAATAAAGAATAAAAACTAGGGCTGGGGGTATAGCTCGGAGGTAGAATGCCCCTGAGTTCAATCCCCAGTACCACACACAC
>PVLC010033949.1:0-17194 GCA_004027655.1 Graphiurus murinus | reverse complement strand
CTGAGCTACCAGCCCTTTTTTACTTTTTATTTTGAGACAGGATCTAAGATACTGAGTCTGACCTCAAACTTGGGATACTCCTGCCTTAGCCTTCCAAATATTTCAGGCATGCACCACTGGGTCTGGATTTTTTTTTTTTTTTTTTTTTTTTTTTTTTTTTTGCGGTACTGGGAATTGAACTCAGTGGCATTCTACCTCCGAGCTCTACCCCCAGCCCTATTTTTTTATTCTTTATTTTTGAAACTGAGTCTCACTAAGTTGCGGAGTGCCTCACTAGGTAGCTGAGGCTGGCCTCGAACCCGGATCCTTTGGTCTCAGCCTCCTGAATGCTGGGATTACAAGCGTGCGCCACCACGCTCGGCTCCCAGCCCTATTTTTTATTCTTTATTTGAAACAGGGTCTCACTAAGTTGCAGAGGGCCTCACTAGGTAGCTGAGGCTGGCCGCGAACCCGGATCCTCCGGTCTCAGCCTCCCAAATGCTGGGATTACAAGCATGTGCCCCCATGCCTGGCTGATTTTTTAAAAATCTTCTTTAAGTTTCTCTCCTCTCTCCCCTCTCCCCTCTCCCCTCTCTCCTCTCTCCTCTCTCCTCTCTGCCCTCTCACCTCTCTGCCCTCTCTCCTCTCCCCTCTCCCCTCCCGCTCTCCCCACCTCTCTCTCTCCCCTAACTCAGGGTTTGTCAATTTTGTTTCTGTTTTCAAAAAACAATATTTCATTCCACTGAGTTTTTGTATCATTACTTATGTCTCTATTTCACTTATTTCTGCTATGATCTCTAGTACTTTATCTCATCTACTGATTTTGAGTTTGATTTGTTCTTGTTTCAATAGCTCGCTGAAGTGCAATGATAACTTGTTTCTTTTAAATTTCCCCAGTTTGATGTAGGTGTAGATTGCTATTAACTTTCCTCTAAGTACTACTCTTGCTGTATCAAGTTTTTGATGTATTATGTATCCATTTTCAAGAACTTTTAAAATTCCTTTTTAATTTATAGATTACTTTGGTCTTTCAGTAGTATGTGTTTATATAGTTTCCAACACTTTTCTTGTTATTGCTTTCTAGTTTTATCGAATTGCAGCGGGAAAAGTTTCTCAATATGATTAAATTTTTTAAAATTTGTTTTTTTGTGGCCTGTCATATGATCTGTCCTAGAGAATGTCTCATGCACTGTTGAGAAGAATGTGCATTCTGCAGCTGTTGGGATGGCGTGTTTGGTAACTACCAACTGGGCTCATTTGGTCTACAGGCCATTTACTTCTGCTGTTCTTCCTTGATTTTCTGCCTGGATAACCTGCCCATTGCTGATAGGGAGATGGTGGTGGTGTTCACAGGTCCAGAGGTGCCACCCAAGGATGCTTGCTTGGGGGCAGAGACCATAAGGGAGGGCCTATAATGGGCCATCCATCCCACAAGCCTTCCCCGGGCCTGGGGTGGGCCAAGGTGCCTCACCCACAGTTGCTGGCCTGTCGTCTGTCTCCATAAAGCTCTGCTTGTGCTTGGTCTCACTGTGAAGGGGCCGGTCCTAGACTCCTAAGTTACAGCTTGCATTTACCTCCTGCTCCTCCTGTGGACAGTGTCTCTTCCCTTCCCAGGATGTCCTGCCCAAGGACTGTGGGATGGTGTGGGGTGGGAGTCCTGGGGGCACCAAGCTCTAGTGCTGGGTTGCACCTCGAGCCAGCAGCAAGGCAGAGAGCAAAGCAGCACACGGTCAGCTGGAGCTGCTATGCCTACCTGTTGCTGAGCTGCTGCAACCAGCCACAGGGAATGCTGGCCAGACTGCAGATCTGTACCACTGGGGCCGAGGTCTTTGCCTGGGCACCCTAATTTAGAGCAAAAGCACAGGCTTGTGACTTGATCTCTAATACTAAATGCACTTATCGCCCAGTGGCTGAGGCAGAGTGATGTACGGAGAATGCTTGCGACACAAGACAACTCATCTAAGGGTCTAATGGTTTATGAGGGCCAGCAAATTCTATAGGCATCGAGAGCGGGAGGTCAAAGGAAATGGGAACAGAAACCACAAATACTTACTGAGCTCTGGCCCTAGGAAGCCTGTGTTTGAGGTGGTCTGGAACATGTGACCCAGTGAGAAATTCTTAGCCACTTAGCTTGGCCTCCAGTGGCACATAAGATTTGTATGGAGGGAGGAAACAAATAGATTCTGCGTACATGGACCACAATACAGTGACAGAGGCGATCCCTTAGCCCGCTGTGGTGACTCATGCTTGTAATCTCAGTACTTGGGAGGCTGAGACAGGAGGATCGCAGGTTCGCGGCCAGCCTCAGCAACTTAGGCCCTTTGCAATTTAATGAGACCCTGTTTCAAAATGAAAAATACAATAGGGCTAGGGGTTTAGCCCAGAGGTAGAATGCCCCTTCACTCACTCCCTAGCACCTACCAACCAATCAACAAACAAACAAACAAACAAACAAAAAAGAAGTAATCTTTTGGGGGTTTCTTGGAAGGGTGAAGAGAATGGTCTGATCACATTTGGTATGCATGCTAAGGAAAATAAAGGACTAAGATTAGACTGCAAGGTGGGGTCAGGGCCAGCAAACCAAGAAAGGAAGACACATTCCATCTACACTGCTGCATAGTATTTCCCCACTTAATGTGACACTATTATAACCCTCATAACTGCAATATCTTGTTTTTGTTTGTTGGTCTATATACTTGAGTTACCCCGCAAGTATCCTTTGGACTTAGGGAAGAAAAGAGAAATTGGGATGCTTGGTGTTTTACTTCATTTATAGAGGAGAAAGTGGTAGCTGATTTACCCACAACCCTGCAACTGTAGGAATGGTTTCCCTTACAAGAGGGTTGGCTGGTTTCTTCTAGGACTGTAACTGATCTTCATTGTAAAGAATATGTATTGGGCTCCACCGTAGCAGTAAGTGAAAGGGTAGGGGGAGGGAAGGGCGAGCGAGGGAGGCAGTTCTACAACAGAACAGGCTTCATTAAGATAAAACCTGCGGAGGGGTGTCTTTAGGAAAGGCTAGAACCTGTGTCGGCTTACAGGCTGAGGGTTTATATTGGTTGATCAGGAGGGAAATTCAAATTCTGATGGATAGTTAGTAGGCGGGAAAGCCGGGGGTCTTTGCCAGAAGGAGTTGTCGAAAGGTCCCTAGCAGTCTGCGCCAAGCAAGACATAGGGGTGTTCCAGAAAGCAAGACAGGGGGGCTTTTTCTGTACTCCTTGGGAAGCCTTCATAAGATGGACTTGCTTGTGCTCTGGCCAGCCACCTCACCATAAGATGTAGCTTTGGGATTTCAAGATTTCTCCTGTGATGACCTAAGTAGCAGCGAGATTTCTGGGGCCCGCCTGCCAGCGGAGGACAGTGAGTCTTCTCTCCTGGAAACAGAGCAGTGTGCAAGCCGCTTGGCATTCACTTCGTGTCTGATAAACAACTTTGCACCGATGACTCAGATTGCGCCTCTCCGTGGAGAAAGATGCTAGAAGACGGTCCCCGGCCACAGAGCAGCCAGTGCCGACTGTCCCAGGCGCCTGGAGCAGCAGCTGAGCAAAAGGAATGGCGGCCTGACATTTCAGTTTCGCGATGACTAAGCTGACGGGGCTGCAGGCACGCAGGCTCAGCAGAATTTCTGCTTTGTCCTCTGCACACTGGAAGCTTGACCAGAGGCCTGGGCAACCGAACCTGCAACCGCTAGGAGGTGCCCGAGTTCTGCGTCTGAAGCCGGGACGCTTCGGGGCCCGCAGGTCCCCGGCAGGTGGCGCTGCTCCAAGGTCGGCGCCGAGATTAGCCTGCTGGCGGAGCGCGGAGAGATGCTGTAAGGACCAAGACCCGGGGCCTCTGCAGGGCGGGTGGGCGACCTCACGCCCAGATCTGCGTGCTCGGCCCCTACGCCGCCCGCGGGTGTGGACACGGCGGAGCTGCCAGGCGGGGCGCCCGTGTGCACGCACTCCCCCGTGTGCACGCCCGCGCTCGCTCGCTGCAGATCTTGGAGCCCCGCGCGCGCGCGGGCATGTGTTCCCGCGCACGCGCACGGGTGCCGGCTCCAGCCGCGCGGCTCCAGGGGGACCAGCTGATGGGGTTCGGGGGGCTCCCCGGAAGGAAGGCGTACCTCCGCGCCGGCTCCCCGCGCCTAGCTGCCGGGTAGTGCCCAGCCCGCTAGGGGGACCCGGCGCACGCGAGCCACCCGGGGCGGCTCCGGCTGCAGCCAGTGCCTGGCGCGCTCGGGGGACCTAGGCACACGCGCTGAGGGCTGCCGGCTCATTGTCTGCTCCATCCCCGGGGCCGGCCAGGGGCGGCGTGCGCGGGGGGGTGAGGGGCCCTGCTCCCCATCAATCCGGAGGCCGGGCTTGGAGCGGCGCCCCCCCCCCCCCCCAGATGAGCTCCGGAGCGCAGGTCCCCGCGGGCCCGGCGCAGGAGCCCGGGGCAGGGTAACGGTCCCCGCCGCCGTGGAAATTTCCGCGGACTTGGCGCGTGCGGGAGAGGCGGGGCGGGGCGGGGGCTGAGGCGCATCACCCCGGACCCCGCCGAGGGCCGTCGGGAGGATGCTGCGAGCCCGCGGGCGGGAGCGCACCGCGGTGCACCCCGAGACCCCGGCGCGCGCCCTCCGCGGCTGCAGCGCGTGACGCCTCGGGAAGGGGGGGGGAGAAAGTTGCACCCTTGGCGCTGACCTTTGGGCGCCGTGCGAGCCCGACGGCTGAAGGCACGGGTGCATGGGACCTTCGGCGGCCACCCCGGCCCGGGACGCCGGGCTGCCATGAGCCCCTGCTGGCGGGCGCGGCGACAGACGTCCAGAGGGGCCATGGCCCTGCTGGCGTGCAAGCTCCCGCGGACCAGGCTGCCCGTGGGAGCCAGTGCCCTCTGCGTCGTGGTCCTCTGCTGGCTGTACATCTTCCCAGTCTACCGGCTGCCCAACGAGAAGGAGATTGTGCAAGGGGTGCTGCAACAGGGCACGGCGTGGAGGAGGAACCAGACAGCCGCCCGCATCTTCAGGTACTACTGCTCGGGCGGTTCCTCCCTGCTAGCATCTTTTCCTTCTGGGTGCAGAGGACGGCCCGCAGACGCTTCCTTTACTCTAACTAAGCT
Source organism: Graphiurus murinus (assembly GCA_004027655.1). Classification (NCBI taxonomy): domain Eukaryota; kingdom Metazoa; phylum Chordata; class Mammalia; order Rodentia; family Gliridae; genus Graphiurus; species Graphiurus murinus. The sequence goes on along the minus strand of PVLC010033949.1, from coordinate 12,136 downwards.
GCCTTGTCCTACGTCCCGCAGTGCTGTTCTAAACCTGGAGACTTGACCGAGGGTCTCTTCTCCACCCCATGCCCCCCAAGAGACCCGCAGACACTTGCTTTGCTCCTGTAAAGACCATACTCTTTTCTTTCCAAGACTGAGTTAGTTTTTAGGTTAACAGTTTGACCCAGGAATAACTTAGCCCCTTGTACTTAATGAGAATTTGTCTCAGGCTCTGCAGATGTTTGAAGCTAGAGTGAATTAGAAGCAGGTCAGAGGCAACTTCACCGAGGCTAGGTGAGCGGTTGGTAACAGAAATCCCCTTGACGGAGCAATGGGCAAACCTTGGGCAGTGCCCTGGACACCCTCAGCCAGGTTCTCAACTCTTTGCCCAGCCGGTGTGCAGCAAACACAGACCGCTTACTGACACCCTACTAAGAGCCCTCACTGTGCAGTTTTTTTTTTAATCTTTATTTTATTTATTTTTTTTTAGCATGGATTTTTATACATTTCTTGGGTACAACAGGGTTAATTACACCTTTTTGTTGGGTACAAGCTAGTACAGGTAAAGACATCCATGCACATATTTCTCATTAACCCTTCCCCAATTCCCACCCATCCTCCCCCTATCTCCTGGTCAGTTTAGTGATTGCCTTTGATGTGATCTTGTAAGTACATCATGCTCATTAGGGTGTCCCCCCTCCTCCCATTACCTTCCATTAAGTCAAATTTTTTGTTCACCTAAGAATTCTCCTTCACCTGGAGTCCCTCTTATGTCCCATTTTCTCCCTAGCTTCCACATATTAGGGAGAGCATTTGATTTTTACTGTGCAGTTTTTAATCTCAACAACTTTCCACTAACAGATATCATCCCCTCCTTCTGACCACACACTGTTTCAGTTGGGAAGAGTGAGCGCTTTACTTGCCCAAGGTCGTTACCTTGGAAGAGCGGGTGGTGCTGGAATTTTCAGCACTTATAAGCTCCGGAGCTTCCAAGGTCTTTTTCTTGGCTTTAGATGTATGGATGGAAGACAAAAGATGTGTGCACTTGAGGTTGAGATGTGTAAAAATCAGAAAACAAAGCCCAACCGAAACCAGGTTGGAAGGCAGAACTCCCAGGGTCACTTGGAGGTTGGAGTTCCCCCTCTGTTGGGAGAAGGGTCTGAAAAAGAAGTTTCTGGCACAGGAGTTGTGCAGCTAGATGGGAGGGAGGGCAGAGCCCCCTCTCCTTCCTCTCCGTCTCGCCCAGCACATTGAGAGAGGCCACCCTGGGGAGGCGTCCCTTTTACCCTCTGTCCCTAGGGCTGATGGTACTGCAGTGCTTTCCTGTGATGATCGTGGTCTGAGTTAGAAGGGCTTCTCTCTGCTCCCAGAGTGTGGTCCAGTCGGCGAGAGAGCCAGCATCAACATCTTTCAGTGCTGTTACCTACAAAAGTCCAGAAGCAGCTGCACATTTTTTAGAAACTTTTCAAATATATGGGCTTCCTTCCCTTCTCTGGCCCCTGAGAAGGAGATGGTAGCACCACATCCTTCCAGAGGAAGGTAGCTTATTTTCCTTTAGGGCTTGGGAAGGAAGGCTTGCTTTCTCCTTTCTAATTCTGCCATCAATACATTTTTAAAAAATCACCCCAAACCCCTTACAAGTACATCAGAGTTAATTTTCTCCCACCTTCACACTATTGATTGTTGGGCTCAAAAGCAGGCAGAAGGCAGAGCACCCAGCAATTCTTTTTTCTGCAGACAGAAAGCACTTTTATTTCAAGTAACATACCGAAATGAGGAAATGAGTTAAGAACTTCCCATTAGCTTGCGATGAAAGAGCCCATTTTTCCATGTACTTATACGTAGAAGGAGAAATAATGAAGCTCTGTCAGAGAATAGGCTTCTTTTTAGAAGACAGGATCCAGTAGAAAATGCTCTGTATTCTGATAAACACAGGCTGATGGCTGCGGAGACACATTTGCTCCTTGCTGTCTGGAGCCTGGAGCCGTCGCTAGTGTGCTGGGATGTCTTTGCGTCTGGGTTTTGTGAGCAGAGAATTGCTTATTAAAATCCAGCGCCGTAAACACCGTCAAAGCACACATCCCTCAATGTTAGTATCTGTAAAACTGTGAAGGAAGCATCAATGAGAAGAGACTGAGCTTCCGGTTAGAATCCTGGATTGGACATTGCTTTTGCCATGGCCAGATAAACAACAAAGTATCTTGGGCAAATTATCCTCTCTCTCTGAGTCTTTGCTTTCTTATTTATGAAGTAGAGGCAATAACATCCATCTTGCAGGGTTGTTATAAGGCTTAAAGAAATAAATAGAAGGGATACCAAGTATCCTGGTACATTGTACCCAGAAAAGGGTTGTTTTATAATTGTTATAAGTTGTAATTTTCCAATACATGTTACAGCTTAAATAAGGACATCTGGCCAGCTCATGAAAATTTGGGATGGCTCACCTGCTGAATTTGTAGAGAAATCCCCAATCCAATTCCCCAATCATGGTCACTTTAGTTCATAAGCAGAGGCAAGGAGTTTTGCAAGATACAAGTTTCATATTTGTTAAGTTCAAGTTATATATATATATATATATATATATATATATATATATTTACTTTGCACATTTAAAAAGATTGTTTTCTTTTATTTTTATAAACATCTGGATTGTTAGCATATGGGTAGCAGTGTGTGTTTGTTAAATTATCAGACAGGTCATCCAGAAATCTCTACTGTGTTAAAGAGTCACAACTTTGGTAAACAAGCTTCTTAAGTTATCAAGTCTGAAATAGCTCCACTCTGTGTGGAGATAGACACACAGGTATTTGTAAATGATGGAATGATGTCATGTACATGTATATGCAAGTAGGCATATACATACATACACACAGATAATTGCAGTGACTCCATCGGTGTTTACTGAGTGACTCCTGTGTGCCACAGGACTATATGGGAGGGAAGATCACCTCCTCTATGAGAGCTTACCTCTTACTTGGGGGTGACCGAAAAAACAGACAAGTAAACAAATATGGTGACTTGACGTGTTGTTCAGCGTTATGAAGACAAAAGAGAGTTTTGTCTCTCTTATTTTGCTTTTTGTTTTGTTGCAGTTATTGGGGACTGAGCTCAGGGACTTGCAGGATGCTAGGCAAGCGCCCTCCCGCTGAGCTGCGCCCCCAGCCCCTTAAGACTTGACTTCTCCATTGTCCTTCCGTTGACTTCTGGGATTTTCTTCCTCTCCTAGCTCTGACCCTGGGTATCCATGTATAGGGGATGCAGCAAGAGCTGCACGAAGCGGCACTGAACAGGAAGTCCTAAAGTTCCTACAGTTAGAATGGAAGCCAGCTAATCCCACCATAGAGGCTTTGCTAACTCTTGCAGCTTCCGATCCAGTAGTCAGGGAGCATGGGAAAAGCCAAGCTAGGGCAGTATTTGTCTCTCTCTCTGTCAGCTCCTTACCTGTTTCTGCTCCCCAGAAGTGAACCTCGGCTTTGAATGGAGGTGCCTGGCTTAATTCTTGGCACCTGACAAGGTGGTAACAGTAAACCCAGCAAACGGTCAGATGCTCACTGTCTGCCTGTGACCCCACATGCTTCTCACTGTCTGCGACCCCACGTGCTTGCAGGGACCGTCGCATTTAATCCTCATAAGACCTTTGTATAAATGGATATCACAAGCCAGGCGTGGTGGCGCACGCTTGTAATCCCAGCATTTGGGAGGCTGAGACTGGAGGATCTGGGTTCGCCGCCAGCGTCAGCTCCCTAGTGAGGCACTCTGCAACTTAGTGAGACCCTGTTTCAAAATAAAGAATAAAAAATAGGGCTGGGGGTATAGCTCGGGGGTAGAATGCCCATGAGTTCAATCTCCAGTACTGCAAAAATAAATAAATAAATAAAAAATAAATAAATAAATAAATAAATGGATATCACACACATTTGTAAAGACAAACAGACGCTAGTCCCTGCCATCAAAGGACTTACTACCATCCCTTGGGAGGAACAGATATAAATTCTCTTTCCCTCGCAGAGTGAAGACCTTAGGGTGCATCAATCAGAACATGGCTGGATTTAGGGGTGCATCCCTCCCTGGTAGGGTGGTTGTGGCTGAGTTCAGCTAACCCATTTGCTAAGTGGGTGCAAAATAGATTCCTCACAAGTTTGTAGCACTTGGTGCATCTCTGTTGAGTGCAGGGCCATTTAACAATCGGAACCCCAGCCAAGTGCTGGGGAAGCTCACAGGCTTGCTGTCGAATTCCACTGCAAGGGGAAAGCAGCAAGTTTCAAGGGAGGTGGTGTTTGTCCTGAGCCTTGGTGTTGAGGAAAGGGCAGAGGATCAGGACATACTTGCCCTGTATGGAAAGTTATTTAATCACCCAGGGAAGCTTTGGTGGGCTGGGAGGAGGGAAGAGGGAGCCTCGGGTCCCAATCTCTGAACAGACAGTCATGCCCTGTGAGAAATGGACCGACATCAGCTCTCCAGTGGAACTGGCAAGTTAAGTGTGCACCTGTCAGCGGGGAAGGCACATGCCTGTCACCAGTGGATTTGGGTCAAGGAATCTGGGATAATACAGCAACGTGGTTGTCTTCCACACTTTGCTGCCTTGGTGGGTGGTAACCATGGCTCTCAGCACTCATGTTCCTCCTTAATTTTCCAGATTGCCAACATGCCATGGCTCTAAGCCATGCTACCGTCATGTGTCTTCTCCCCCTGCATTTGAACCCATGGGTGCTAAAAGTCTCAGATGCTATCACAGGCCCCCTGGTGGCCAGGGAAGGGCATGGGGGCAGAGGGCGGGCTGAGAGGCAGGTGCAGCCTTCTGTAGAGACGGGAGGCAAGCTTGGTGTTTGTAGCAGGGTTTTGTGAAATTTACCTTGAAACAATAGCTTAGAGAAAAGATGGGTTAGTAAGTTTTGATGTGTCAGAAAGTGAGCTACAGTGTGGTACAGATTTATAAGTGTGGATGAACCTCAACCATCGTCACAGTAGCAAAATCTGTCAGGAACACAGAAGATGTGCCGAGCCTGCTTCTTACCATCTATATATGTTACCTCTTGTCCCCAGGGCAGTTCTGTAAAGTAGGTGTGTATGTGTGCTCCTTGTTACCTAGGAGGATACAGAAATCCAGAGTGATCCATGGGCAAAGTGATCAAGTTGCATTTGCAGCCTGAATTAAGTTAATTAATTAATTTTTATTTTTATATTTATTTATTTATTTTGTGGTACTGGGGATCGAACCCAGGAGTATTCTACCTCTGAGCCATTCTCCCAGTCCTATTTTTCATCCTTTATTTTGAAACAGGGTCCCACTAAGTTATGGAGGGCCTCACTAAGTAGCTGAGGCTGGCTGCGAACCTGCGATCCTCCTGTCTCAGCCTCCCAAGAACTGGGATTACAAGCGTGCGCCACCACGCCCGGCTGAGAGATTTAATCTAAACCTCATGCTTGTTCCCTGATGCTCTTAGGTGAAAGAGGCATTGTGGCGTATGTCTTATGATCTGACCCTGCGTTCTTTTCTTTAGCATCATCGTTCATCAAAACATTTCCTTTCTGTACTTTGGCAACATCAGGCTCATTACAGCTCCTAGAATTGGCCCGGTGTGTTACTTTGCTCAGTCCTTCTGCCTGGGCTTCCCTCATTCATGGCCACCCCTTCCTGCCCATTACCTGCTCATCTCTGGAAAGTACCTCACAGTGGTTAAGAGCAGAGGTTCCCAAGGGGGCCTTTCTGGTCCCAGTCCTCATGATCCTGTTAAAACTTGGCTTCTTGTAGGAGGAGTGTCACGAGAATTCGATTGGGTAGCAGGTTGCAAATGCTGAGAGCTGTTCCTAGCATGTACCAGCATGTGAGCAGCGCTTGGTTCACATGGGGTCTCACCGTGCAGCTTTCTGTAGTCCCCCACCCTTGTGGAAGATGCTCCTCTTTGGTTTCCTTTATCCCGTGCACATGTGATTGCATTTCTTCCTTTTATGCAAAACAGCGACAACTCTGTTATTTATTACCACTGTTGCCATGAAAGATTCTGGGACTACAGCAGTGAACTTAACAAAACTCTTGCTTCGTTGGAATTTATAGGGCAATGAGAGGAGACAGACAATAAATAGATGAACACGCAAATATCCAGTAGTGGCAGGTACATTACTCATGCTGTATTAATCTTGCCCGTTTATCTGCCTGTCTTGCCTGTAAAATTGAAGCTAGTTCCTTGAGTACAGGGACTGCATCTCATTCTTCCATACCTCCATGGCTTGGCCTGGTTTCTGGCTGCCCATTTTTGCTTAGTTATTGTGTGAATGAAAGTTTTAGAAAGGCATGACATCAGACAGTCAGTAAACAAATTATATATATATATATGTATATATGTACGTGCATATGTATGTACTAGGGATGGAACTCAAGGGCATTCTACCTCTGAGCTACACCTCCAGCCCTTTTTTTCTTTTGAAACAGGGTCTTGCTAAGTTGCTGAGGGTCTTGCTAAGTTGCTGAGGCTGGCCTTGGATCTGCAATCCTCCTGTTTCAGCCTCTAAGTACTGGCATTACAGGCATGTGCCACCATACCTGGCAGTCAACACATATTAAGAACCAACTTTGTGTCCAGCATTGCCAGGTGGTATGGGAGGTCCGAGAAGGACGTGTCGCCCTCCATATTCTCACGTAGTTCCTCCTTCTCCTCTTCCTCCTCCTCCTCCTCCTCTTCCTCCTCTTCCTTCTCTTCCTCCTCCTCAGTGGTTTCCCCGTCTCAATACGACTGACACTTGGGGCTGGACGCCCTTTGTTACGGAGGCCATCTTGAGCACTGTAGAGCATTCAGTGGCATCTCTGTCCCCTGTCCCCTGAATGAGACATTGTTCTCTGATGTCTTCAGATGTAGCAACATCTGAAGACCCATCTCTGGGGCCCAAATTGCCCCTAGCTGAGAATCACTGCTTCAGAGAAACAAAGCCAACCCTGTGGATGGTATTTAAACACCCTCTGCAAATGTGCGCATTTCCTGACTACTTTCGGAAACTTCAAGCAGCATGTGCTTTGACTCTGTAGTGAACAGAGGCATCGCTGTTGGGCTCAAGTCGCAAAGGCTTTCTGCAAGAGGATGGATGAATTGTGCTGGTGGGATGGGCAGGTCTTGCTTCAGGAATGGTCCTGAGTGTGTGTGTGTGGTGCACTTTAGGATACTGACTCTGAGCAGCTGTCTCTGTTAAATGTAAGGTGGCAGTACCCCTTCTCCCCCAAACTCCACGCTCTGTGCCTCATACATCGGGGGTCTTCCCTGCTGTTCCTGGGGTCTCAATCCTTCCCAATGGGGCCAGGTACTGAGGGGCCTTTCTGGATCCTGGAGTCGCCTGTCCAGATGACTCGTGTCTACTTTCTTGGCCTGTGTACCTGCGTGCCTGTATGGAGCCTTCCCCATCCTTCATCCTGAGAGCGGCTTCCCCTCTTCCAGGTGCAGTCCTCCACCCAAGGGATGGCCAAGGCTGTCTCCACCCAGGGGATGGGGAGGCTGTGGGACTGGGCACGGGGCCCTGGAGCCCGCTGGTGCACACGGCTGGCTCCCCATGGCCCCGTTCTCCATTACCAAACTGGCAGGAGTTGGAGAGGTCTAAATTTCAATCTGGCATCCCAGGTTATTTATCCAGAGAGGAGGACAGAACATGTTTCATGTGTTTGTTGGTTGGATTGTAGCTCCTAAATATTTAGATGAATTTTTGCTTTGGTATTCTGCCTTGCAAATGGGGGTGTTTAGAACGCCTTTGGTTTGTACTGTACAATCAATATTCAAGGGAAATATTGGAGTGTTTTTTTTTTCTTCTTTCTCTTTTTGCAACTTGAGAGCCTATTAGTCTTTATTTGAGAGAGGAGTGTTTTAGGAATCTGGTTGGATCAATTGAATAATCATATATGTTAGTTTAGAGACTCTGGTCTGTTTATCTTTCGACAAGGTTGTGAATCATCTTGGAAATGATCCTGATTGTTTATCATTAATGCAGTCCCTCCTAATGGACTTGATAGATTTCCAGTAAAATAGGATGCTTTGTAGCTTTTTCATTCTAATTTGGCTATAGTGGGAGCTCTGTGACCATGGGCAAGTTTCTTAACCTCTCTATACTTCTGTCGTCTGCAGCATGAGTGTCACAGGCTAACTTGCATCCTGGACTTTCCTCCCCATTCAGACTGTAGAAGGCCCAGCTGTTCCTCCCTGGCTGGAGGGAGGACAGCAGCGTGTTCCTCCCTGGAATCCATCTGGACTGTGGAGTCCCAGAGAATCGGGCTCTGACCCCATCGTCTGTCAATTATTAACTTTCTGACCTTGAACGGTTCTTTGGCCTTGCTGAGCATTAGCCAGTGGTGGTGTTTGTCCTTACTGCAAGAGGATTAGATGCTGAGTAATTGCTAATTAGTAATCCTTAAGGAGGATAAAAGCCCTGGCTGAGGACACATTCTGTGCCTCTCCTTGTACCTCCAGGAAAGGACTGTCTGAGGAGAAAAGGACTATCTGAGATAGTCCTATCAGAAAGGACTATCTGTGACTGTAGGACACACCCTCTTCTATTCATTAGGACCAAGGGATGCTCAAGTGGCCTGCAGGATTTTAAGGAAGGTAGGAAGGCCCAGGAATGAGTCACCTGGCCCAACATCACTTAATCACGTTTCCCGAATGCTTAATGGTACCGGGCAGGTGCTGGCAGCAAATGCATCACCTACAATCTGACCTGGCCACGTTTGTTAAGTCAGTACGAGATTGAGCAGTGTCGGGGCTCGGGCTCCAAGGGTCAAATCTGTCTGTTTTGGATAATTACGCTGGTTTTGAATTGACTTGTTTTCCCTTTCTGGGTAAGCATCTCCCGGCTGTGGTGCTGTGTGCCAGGGAATCAGGCAAGACTGTAAGCCCGTCGCTCCTCTAATTAGGTGCCAGTCAGAAGCAGACCAAGTCTAGAGCCGAGCATTCCCCATGGCTCAGGTTTCAGGTAACGGAGTTCACGACTAGAGATTTCCTGGTGATCGTGTTAAGAAAAGGAACAGAGGGCTTGTTTTCATTATTGATGTGATAAACATGTACATGATTTTGTGTCCCCCGTGTTCATTTAGAAAAAATTATAGTATTATCATTTGTTTCTGATTTGGGGAACAACTACATGTTATTTACTATAAAAAATTTAAGATGCAGTAAAACAAAACAAAACAAAAACAAAAACAAAAATGAGGAACAAGCTCACATTATCCTGTTAGAATTGTAAACACTGTCTCATCTGGGTGTGATGGCCCACGCTTGTAATCCCAGTACTTGGGAGGCTGAGACCAGGATCTGGGTTCAGGGCCAGCCTTAGCTACTTAGTGAGGCCCTCTGCAACTTAGTGAGACCCTGTTTCAAAATAAAAAATAAAAAATTGGGCTGGAGGTGTAGCTCAGAGGTAGAATGCCCTTGGGTTCAATCACCAGAACCCACCAATAAACAAAAACAAAACCAAAACAAAACAGAACACTGTCTCATGTTTGTATTTGTTTGAATGTGCATATTACTAAATTGCGTTCCCCTTTATTCACTCAAAATTATGTGGTTAGCATTTTCTAAGCTGATTTTTAATTTCTAAACTTGTGACTAAAATAGCTTTATGATTGTTATTTTGGAAAAGTAAATTTTTTTTTCGTACCAGGGATTGAACTCAGGGGCGTTCTACCTTCGAGCTATACCCCCGGCCCTATTTTTCATTCTTTATTTTTGAAACAAGGTCTCACTAAGTTGCAGAGTGCCTCACTAGGTAGCTGAGGCTGGCCGAGAACCCGGATCCTCTAGTCTCAGCCTCCCAAATACTGGGATTACAAGCGTGTGCCACCCACCCACCCCCTTTTACTATCAATTCTTATAACTGCCTTTTTTGGTTGTTCCTAAAAAAATCTTAGACTTTGGCTAAGGATAGATTTGGAATTTGCCCCCTTTTAAACAAATGGATAGCAATTGTGTAAATAGCAAACAAGCAATGATTGTCGTCATTAAATGATGAAATTCCCCTTCTGTGAATTTTCAAGAGGTCAAAGCAATTAAGAAAGGTCCCATATAACGGGGTATGTCTGGTGGCAGAGTGCCCCGTGCCAAGCACTGAGGAGCCCCGGCTGGGAGGACTTTGTTTAGGGCAAGGGTACGTGGGCCGTTGGGCATTTACCATTCATGCTTCTCCTCCACTGCTGTACAGTTGACCATCAGCAGGGTGTCCCATCAGTCTTGAAAAAGCAATGCCTTAAAAAGCCACTTTAAAAAAAATCATTTTTTGCTAGGACTGAAGCAATTCAATCAAACTCTTTTAAGAAGGAAAATGAACTTTTACTTTATGGTAAAGTTGAGATTGCAAAGAAAGAGGAGGGGAAAATGTCTCAAAGCAGAAGTGTGGCATTTTGTGACTCTGTAATTTTTGGACTCATTTCCTGTACACTAAAATTACAAGCCTTAAGCATGTATCCGGGGCAGATCACACCCACCTGGTGGAGGGCGAGGTTGGGATAAGGAGGGACCACCCCCCAGGACTGTGTCTATTTGAGTTCAGGTTTGGGAGGTCACGGTTGGCGTTTGTGATGCCCCTGGCCAGTACTGAAGCTACCCTGTGACCCGCACTTAAACTTGTATAAAATCCACTCTGCATCTGCACCACATCTCTGGATATTTGGGGGCCAGAAACTGAGTCTTGTTTATGTTTGTGTGTTTCAGATTCCTGATCATAGTAATTATGGTTTGATGGTGAAGTGTCTCCCAAACACTCCTCCGTGGAAGGCCTGGTCCCCAGAGCAGAGATGGGGCTTTGCGGGGAGTGGCTGGGTCATGTGGACTCCGATCTCATGAGTGGGAGAGAGGTGGTTGAAACTGTAGGAGATGGGGCCTGGTTGGGGGAAGTAGATCACTGGAGACGTGCCCTGGCAGGCTGTTTCTTGTTCCTTTTGTCGTCGTCGTCGTCGTCGTCGTCGTCGTCCTCCTCCTCCTCCTCCTCCTCCTCCTCCTCCTCCTCCTCCTCCTTCTGCCTCTTTTCTCTCTCTCCCTTCTCTCTCTCTCCTTCCTGGCTGTCAGGAGCTGAGCAGCTCTCCTTCTCTGTACCCTTCCACCATGAGAGTCTGCCTCACCTCAGTCTCAAAGCCATGGGGCCAGCCCATCCTGGACAAGACCTCTGAAAGCATGAGCCAAAATTGATCCTTCCTCCTCAAAGGTGTTTTTCTCAGATATTTGTCACATTGACAGAAAGTTTACTAATAGTCTTACTAAGCATCTAATAGAATGAATAGAAACCTAAGCTTGTCTGAAAGGCTGGTGGTCAGCTATCTGAATACCTTCTAGGGATAGCTTCCTTTATTGCCCAATAGCAGGACTCTGTGCTATAAATATTCACTGCCAATTGACTTATTCACACCTTCATTCATTCATTCTTTTTTTTTAAATTTATTTTTATTGTAGTAATTCGTGCAATAAAGCATACATCTTTGTTAAGTACACGTTGTTAAAAACATATTTGCACACAATTCTCATTTGACCCCTTCCCCAATTCCCACCCCGTTCCTTCCCCGTCCCTCCCCCTCAGGTTCAGTTCAGTGAGTGACCTTGATATGATTGGGTAAGTACATCATGTGCCTTAGGGTGTCCCTCGGCGTTATGCATACACTACAATTAAATCAACTTCTTTGCTTATCGAGGATCTCTCCTTTTCATTTGGAGACCCTCCTATGCCCCATCTTCTCCCTAGCATCGCATATTAGGGAGAACATATACTTCTTTACTCTTTGTGACTGACTAATCTCAGTTAACATAATGTTTTCCAGTTGCATCCATTTCCCTGCAAAGAACATGATTTTGTTCTTCTTTATGGCTGAGTAAAATTCCATTGTGTACATATCCCATAGTTTTGTAATCCATTCATCTGTTCATGGACATCTTGGCTGCTTCCATAGTTTGGCTATTGTGAATTGAGCTACTATAAACATAGATACACATGCATCAGTCTGATAATTTGGTTTCCATTCTTTTGGGTATATACCCAGTAGTGGTATTGCTGGGTCATATGGTAGGTTCACTCCCATTCTTCTGAGGATCCTCCATACTGTTTTCCACAGTGGTTGCACAAGTTTGCACTCCCACCAACAATGTATTAGGGTTCCCACTTCTCCACACCCTCGCCAGCAGGTGTTGTTGTTCGTGTT